>VDFB02325266.1:0-132544 GCA_007258455.2 Sequoia sempervirens | reverse complement strand
ATAGCTGGCGGAAAACCAGCAGCTGCATATAGCCCACTTCGGACGATGTTGTGTGAAGTGACCGAAGCCCGATGACTTCCAATCCCAAACAGCCTATTCTTGAATGTTTCCAGGTTGACAGAGCCCAGGTTCGTGTCCGTCAACTTGCCCAACTTTGAAATGAACTTTGACTCCGGCATGAACGTTTTGCTCAGCTTCTTGATCGTAGCTTGTCTTGAGGCACCATTGTCCTTTCCGGTTGTCCTCGCTTCAGCCATCTGCAACATAACAAACATTTCATCAGCAATCAGATTTAATAAAATAAGGCAGGATATAGGGGCTGCAGTTGAATTCTAGAAGCTGCAATATCTTTCGTATTTGCAAACCTCAGCTTCTTCTCTTGAATAAACTCGAATTCCAACACTTAGAACAGATTTCTAAGTGAACCTTGATGACTTCACTCTACAACCAGCAATCAGCAAATTGAACTTCTTAACTTTGCACTTCAAACCAGCAATCAGCAATTTTAATTTCTATGTCTTTGTATCGGTAATCAGCAATCTTGCAAGTCCGTACTTTTAAAGTTCTCAATGTTTCAACCAATACAAGGCGTCCTTTCAAATCTACTCCAGCAACTTCAACTAAGCAAAGACGTACTTCTCAAGCTCTCAGCAATGGCGCACCTCTTTAAGCAACTCCAATTCAAGCAAATCAGATTTCAGCCACTTAAGTCGTACCTTTTACAAGCAAGCTCAATCTTCAGCAAACACTTCTCCACTCAGCAATGGCGTACCTTTCTCAGCAACTTCAATCAACTCTTAAGTGCGCCCCTTCAACAACTCGCACTCCTTGGCAAAATTCGAACTTCTTCAAGCTCACTTAGACTTAGCAAATTCGTCTTTCTCAGTTGTGAAAATGAGTGAAAAACTTCTCATTTTATAGCTAAAATTCAAATTCTAGAAGACGTTATTTTTAGCCAGTGCCATTAAACTCCACTACTCCGCTTCAAGAATTCACCGTTCTTCTCCTCAATAATTTGTCTCCAAATAGCCGGAATATTATTCTTCTAGAAACTTGACTTTGATCGGCGCTTTTGAATTCCTTCTAAAAATTTAATTTAACTTCATCATATTTTACTCACCAGCTGGAGCTCCGTCACTTAAATTCGAATTCTTAACTTCATCATCAACTCTGGAAAATTCATCTTCGAAGAATTTAATCAAAATTATCTAGGCAACTCCCTTCTGTCTCATCGTTCGAAGAAAATTCACTCTGAAAACTCATTTATTCACTTTTGCCTTAGAAAATTTAAAATTCTTCCTTAGGAAAATTCACAATTCAAGCACCGATTAAATTCCTTACTGAAAAAGTGTCGGCGAAGCTTGAAAGATCTGGAAATCCATTCATCATCACAAATGTTCAGTACCCAGAAGCAAATTTTCGTCAAAATGTCTCGAATTCATGGGTACCCAACGAACGGGTTCATTTAATTTTTCGAATTTTGAACCTTAGAAAAATATCATTTTCATCATCTAAACTCGTTCTTCGCCTGTGATCACTCTGCGTTGCTCTGACTTCTTGAAAAAATTGAAGAACTTAAAATATCATTGTTTCTGACTCCATTACTGAGAAGAGTTGCTCATGCTCCGGAAAATTCATCAACTGAGTTCTAGGCACATTTTCTAAGAAAAATAATTTTCCTTAGAAAATATTTTAAAATCTTCTTGCACTTTTGAAATCTTGCCTTAGAAAAATTTGTTGATCGCCAGTGGAGAGGAACTTTCACTTAGAAAATTTTTATTTGTTCCGGCCTGCCTTGCACATTTCATCTTCACTCCACACTACACACTTGGAAAATATTCATTAAAAGCCCAACGCCTAGGCAAATTTTAAACACTTAGAAAATATTTTATTTCTACCCAAGGCGCCTAGCACTTGCCATTTCATCCTTAACGCCTTCAAATATCTTTGAAAAAATTTCCAACATCTTATAACTCCCTTACTCTAGGCGCACACTTTACATAGCATTTTATTCTCCACACTTCCAAATATTTTCCAATGCCTAGCAAGATTTCACTAAGGCCCACCACCTTGGGCGCATTCTAAGTGTGGAGGAGGATAACGTCCACCTTTTACCTTGAGTTTACCACGCCTAGGTAACATTTTCACCTTGTTTACCATTCGCATTTACCACTTACACTTCAAACTTGGGCGCATTTCCTTGAGAGAGAAGGATGGGCGCATTTCAATGAGAGAGAAGGATGAAACTAGCTTCCATGCCTTGTGACCCTCCAACTTCCAACTTTTGTCTTGACTTGCATGAACTTGGGCGCATTTTGGAGGGTGAGGAGGATAAGAATGTTTGACCTTGTTGACCCTCTCCTACTTTGGGCGCATTTTGATGTGGCTGATGGATGAAGTTTCTCCAACGTCTTTAGGTGACCTTTCACCTTCCAAACTTTGTCCTTACATGCATGATTTGGGCGCATTTTGATGAGAGAGAAGGATGGGCGCATTTCCTCTTGTGTGAAGGATGAAAATCAACCTTGGGCGCATTTCCTTGAGGGTGGCGGATTTTCCTGTTTGACTTTTCTTTGACCACCTTGTGAACTGGGCGCATTTTCATGCTTGTGAAGGATGGGCGCATTTTGACCCCTGAGGCGGATTTCTCATACTTAGAAATTTTTTCAACTTTCCTTCTTTCACTTTGGGCGCATTTGGACCCCTGAGCAGGATGAAATTCTTTGACTTTTGTTTGACTTCCCTGCCTTGGGCGCATTTTGCCCTGTGTGGTGGATGAACTTGCATCTTGAAATTTTTTATGCCTCTTCATCAATCTGGGCGCATTTTGCATGCCTGCTGGACGAGACTCCAGACTTAGACAAAATTTTATCATCCTCAAAGATCGCGGCCCTCGCTATTTATAGTAAGTTCTTAATTCGCTCTGAAGCTCGGAATGGCTTGAAATTTTAAACACGCTTCTTCATAACTCTTTTAACCTTTGACACTGCAACTTTTAGTCACCCTGCTATTTATAGCCTGTTTCTGAAGGTGGCTTACTAAAAATAGTAAGCTCTTGATTCTCCGATAGCTCCCAAGCTCGGATCGAGTTGAAATTAATGAGGCGATCCTCACCACGACCTTGCGGCCGACAACGACGCATGCAACGATTTACTATTTTATGCATGCTTCAATTTGACTTACCATAAAAGTACCTGAAACAATAAGCAGAGGCTGAACTACCGATGCCGCTGCTTTAACTAGATTTCAAGATTTCGACTTTGATGCCTTATTTTTAGGCCCGCCGAAAACCCTAATTATGCTTTGCGATCAAAGATCTCCGCTTGCTCCTTCGCTAAGCAAAATTGCGAGCACTCCGCCTAAAATAGTAAGTTCCTTACTGAGTGGAATCCTTGTTTGCATGTCACACCATCGCAAAGCTCTCGAAAAACCCATCAGGAATCACCTGACATGCAAAGAAAAGCTCGACATGCAAACCCTAAAAATAGCCTCGGAAGGCTGAATTCTGAAAGTGGTCATCTCGACTTGCATGTTATATCACCGCGAAGGTCTCGAAAAACCCAGAAGGAATATCCAGACATGCAAAGAAAATCCCTGCATCTGGACCCTGAAATTCGTGCCGGAAGCCGGACTGCTAAAAATAGTAAGTTATCCGTTTTTGCTCAAATTTGGCATGCAAGCAGTCTAATGTACTCTGAATGCCGTGTGATGATCGGAATCTCGAAATAGCTGACAGATTGCCCAGGATTGCAGGCTTACTAAAAATAGTAAGTATCTCGGAATCTGATGAAATTTGGCTGGAAGCCTGCTGGATGTCTACTGACAACATTGCTAAGTTCAATTTTCAATTTACTGGCCCTACTTGACCTTGACTTGACCAAAAATGATGAAACCCTAATTTTGGAATTGGCCAATATTTTCACGTTTAAGCTCAATGACGACACAACCCCCCCCGAAAGACAGACACCAGAAAAGAGACAGAGCGAGAGAGCGAGGAAAACCCAAGCCAAAAGACCGAAACGGAGCAAAAAATAAGGGGGTCCCCATCTGAATGGGGCGATGTGTGAAAAGGTCACAACAGGACACTACAAACTAAGCAAGGGTTTGCTGGTTGAAAGCTACAACTTTTCTGAGGATGAAATCCCTCGAAAAGGACAGTGTTTGCAGGTGTGAAAGATCACCCAAGGGAACTTCATTGGATAATCTCATTCAGGAGTTATCATTGAGCTTCAATGCATTCAGAAGATATTCAAATCAGACATTCAGGAGAGAATAATACAGATTTTGATAATGGTTCATGTTCTTTAATGCTAATCAAAACACCTTCAGCTGGCATGTGGGTTTCAATGCAGGCTGTATAGTTTCTAGCAGGTTGTACCACTTGTAATTGGGGCATGAGAATTGCCTAAGGTCAAACGCCTAGGGTTTTGACTTGCAGCCACCTGCATTATTGGCATCTAGGGTGGATACAAGGTTGTGCAACGCTTTCAAGGAAAGAAAATCAGTCATTTGGGAGTGGCGTCCAAATCTATGTGTTTCTAGTTTGCTGGTCAAGCAATATCCAGACCTGCAATATATGCATTTGATCTCTAGGTATGATTCCCATGTGATTTCTAAAGCAATAATAAATTTGGGTTCTTTGTTTCATGCATTTTGCCTAAGTATTTCTTCTATTTTGCAAATATTTGTAATTTCTGCACTGCCCGACAAAAACCCCAAAAATCAAAAAAGCATTTTAAACAAAAAAAAAATTAGAACAGGTGGGTTATTTCATGGATCTAGAGAAAATTAGAGCTATTGTTGATTGGTCTCCACCTACTACTCTTTCATAGCCTAAGGTTTTTTTTGGTTTGTGTGGGTTCTATACGAGGCTTGTAAAGGGATTTTCACAGGTGGCTGCCCCACTCACTAATTTAACCAAAAAGGGGGCCTTTGTTTGGTCTGATGCAATGTATCGATACTTTGATCAATTTAAGCAAATCATGAGTTCTTGTCTACTTTTGGCTATTCTTGATTTTTCCAAGCCTTTTGAGCTTGAGTGTGATGCTTCTAGAGAGGGAATAGGTGTTGTTTTGATGTAGGATAAGCATCATGTTGCATTTGAGAGTAGGAAGTTGAGGGGTGTTGAGAGGAGTTAATCTAGCTATGATAAGGAGATGTTGGCCATAATGCATGCCTTGCTCAAACTCAGACCATATCTTGTGGGAGCTAAGTTTACCTTTAAAATCAACCGCAATATCCTCAAATACTTCCTGAATCAATGAGACTTGATGACAGATTGGAAAGAGCTAATGTCAATAGAGTATGCTAAGGACTCTTGAGCATCTAGCATCATTGAGGGTACCATACAGGATGAAAGGTATACGATAATCAATGAGATTATTATTTACAAAGGTAGAAATTATTTGGTACCCACTTCACATTTTAAGATGACAATTATTAGAGGTTTTCATGATACTCCTATGGCTGGTAACCTAGGTTTTTTCAAGACATACAGATAGATCCAAGAGAGGTTTACATGGAAATGACTTAAGAATGAAGTCCTTAAGTATGTTTAGGACTGCCCCATAGGTCAGCAAAATAAACATGAACATACTTATCCTATTGGTTTATCGCAGCCCTACCAATTCCTAGTAAAAAAATGGGAAAGTATTTCGATGGAATTTATCACAGGGTTAGCCAAGGTGCAAGGATAGGATTGCATCTTTGTTGTGGTGGATAGGTTAACCATATTTGCCCATTCTTTGCTATTTCAGCAGTGTTTACAACAGCATAGGTGGTAGATTTGGTTTTAAGGGAGATTCTCAGATTGGATGGGTTACCTAGGAACATAATCAGTGACAGAGACAACAAATTTTTGAGCTTGTTTTGGTATGAACTCTTTAGATTGAGTGGGACAAAGCTCACTGCTAGCACCATCTATTACCCACTAAAAATGGGGAGACTGAAATTGTCAACAAGTGGGTGGAAGGGTATCTCTGCAATTATGTTTCATGGCAATAGAAGGCATCGGTGTGATGGATACACCTTGGTGAGTATTGATATAATTCCACATACCACATGTCGATTAAGATGTCACCATTCATTGCTTGGAATGGTTATGATACCCCTAGCTTCATGGACTTTTTTTTGGAGACAGTAGGGTGCCAAATGCCAAGGATTTGTTGCAATAGAGTTAGGATATCATGAAATCCTTGAAAGAGAAATTGCAACAAGCCTAGAATCAGCAAAAGCAGTATGCAGACCAACATCGAATTGAGCGAACATTTGAGGATGGTGACATGGTTTATCTAAGGCTATAGCCCTACAGGAAATCCACTCTCAAGAAGAGTGGAGCAGAAAATTTGAAGCCATGGTATTATGGACCATTCAAGATCACCAAAAGGATTGAAGAAGTGGCTTATGAGTTGGAGTTGCTGGAAAGTAGCAAGGTTCACAATGTTTCTCATCTATCTTGCCTCAAGAAGGCATTGGGGCATAATGTAGTTTCCTCTTCTGAGTTGCCACCATTGGACAAGGAAGGGAAACTCATTCTCATTCCTCAGGAGGACCATTAGAGAGTACCTAGTGAAGTGGAAGAATTTTCCGATTGATGATGCTACTTGGGAGAGTGAGTAGATTTTGTAGCATCCAAAGTTGAAAATGTTTAGGGACAAGCAATTATGGGGAGGGAGGATTGTAATGTCCCTTTCTACGCTTAGTCGGTTGGATATTATTTTAATTTAAACGCTAATGTTCTTAAGTTAAATTAAATATTTAACTTAGTTTTTATTAAAATACTAAAAAGGGGACTTTATAAAGTGGGACTTGAGGAGACATAAGGTAAAATTAAAAAGTGAAGTTAATGATTTTTAAATGTTGGCATCCAAATGGGAGACATAAGGAATTAAAAATTAAATTAATATTTTAATTCTCCAAGAACTACATGAGAGTTATGGAAAGAGGAATAAAAGTAATTTGGGCTCATTTTTTAGGGTATGCGTGAATTTCTGGAGAAGGTTATGTTGCTAGTCTTTTCCATAACTTCATGAAGATGAAATCCTTCATGGGGAATATCATCTTTGAGGGTGAGAGATCCTTCCAAGATGATTGCTGATAGTCTCACTCAAGGACTATGCTAGAGCTTATTTGTGGTAATTTAGTAATGGAGTTTTTGTGAATATGGGGTTTGAGAAAAATAAAGACATTTAAGGGTGAGTTGATTTATAGAATATTAGATTTTTCTCCTTGGTGTTGTTATTACAAAATAGAAAATACTTAATTTTTTGATCGTACCATTGCTAGAGCATGCAGCTGTACATGTTTGAAATATTTTAAATAGTTGTATGTATGATTGAAACCATACCAAAAATTATAGCGTGAATTGATGTTGGAATTTAAACTGTTTTCACATTTTATGGGAGTCGAGCACCTTTAGATTGGAAATCACAATTATATAATAATAGTCGTGCCATTCCATACGAATGTTGGGAGGTAAGAATATTTATTTAGTCGAATTTGGAAGCCAAACAAGAGCATCGCACCTATTGTACAGGAAATTCATTGTTTAAGGAGGTATTAAGGAGTCTATACATTTGATAGGCACCATACAAATTCAAAAATAAAGTTGCAATTGGTTAAAAGATATTCAATAGTGACTCTTTAATTTATTCTTCCTTGGAGTGAGCCGCCATACCTTTCAAGCTAGTGTCGTACAAAATATTAAAGATGTCGTACAATTCATAAACTACCGTACTTCCCTAAGATTTCACCACACAATATTTTTGGTGGCCATTCAATTCATTTAGAGCATTTTCCAAGTCAGAAAATATTAGTTAATAATTTTTGAGTGTTTTAAAAAATCTATTTCTTGTCAAATTTCCTATATCTATTTCAGCTATTTAAAAAATTCTGAAAAATGTTATCTGTGGAATTATGAATCATGGAAATATTTTTGTTATGATAATTATTTTCGAGCAATAGGGAACTCTGTAAAACAATTGATATAAACTATTTGTCAAAATACTTGAGTATGAAATATTGAAAATATGCAAGAAGAATTTGGTATAAATAGTTGTGGGTTTTTTACAATGGTTTGGAAAAAATTACTTTCCATTTAGGGGGTATACATTACATCATACATCATCATGGATGGTCAAAAGCACAGTACATCGTACGACAAGTTTCAAAAGCACAATACATTGTACAAAAAGTTTCAAAAGCACAGTACATCGTACAATCTCCCCATCTTCTTAATGTATGATGGCCCCACTTGCTGCACATTGTACAACAATCAACATTATGGCTTGTGGTTCCCTTCAATGTATGGCTCATAGTATACTTCAACCTACAACCTATAGTTTTCTTCACCATACGACTTGTAGGGTCTTCCATCGTATGGTCTATAGAGTCTTCCATTATAATACAACGTTAGTTTCTCCATGGTGTACGGCATGCAATATTTCAATGCATACAATTTCAATTTCCATCTCCTAGCATATGTCATCCTTGGAAGATGTATCACCTTATTGTATGATGTCATTTATCTTTCTCTTGAATTGTATGGCCCCTCACATGGCCAAGAAATTGTTGCAACGGGATTTTGATCAACATGGGCTATTTAAGCAATTCAGTCAGGAATACCAGCGAACCTATTTCACAACCATAATGGATGCCAACAACAAAGGAAAATGGGTAATGGATTGCTACAGGTCAAGGATTTCATCAACATCGGGGAAGAACGACAAAGGGAAGGATGAAGAAAATACAACCGACTCCATATCTTGGGAAAGTATCAAAGGAAGTGATTGTCAAGTGTGGTGGCTAAGCAATGCAAATAACCATCCATTAAAGCTTATGCTCTAGCATGCCCAAGTAAATAAGGCTTCTCAAATTCCTTTCTTTAATTATCAGGAGTTGGAGCCTTACTCGAAATTGATGGTAGCCAATTATAACCAGCACACACAAATCAATGATTGCGTATATGTGATGTTCAATCACCATCTCCTTTTAGCTAGCCAAATTCATGAGGGTTTTTGGTGTGCCATCCTCGAGAACCATTGTTTGTAAACTGGCTAGCAAGATCATTTCCAAACAAAAGGAAGCATCCCTTCATCGATTATGCCGAATTGATTTAACCCAATAGGAAAAAGAGACCATATGGACTGCAAGAAATCGAGGGTTGCACAAACATTTGTTAGCAAATACAGAATGGAAGTGTGTGATAGATTTGATCAAATTTGGTTGATAGGGGCTAGTTGAGCATTCGACATATCCATTTGTCATGTCCCCGAATTGGATGTAAGAGACCAGGTGTCTCTCAACCCTGACGTATGACGGTGAATGCAATTTTTTGTTTGTTTTCGTTGTTTTTGATTTTTTTGTGGGTTTTTGCAAATAAAGAGAAATTGCGATTTTGCAAGAAAAATGCTTGGAAAAATATAATAAAATGCCAGAAGACTGTATTTGACAAAATACAAGTTGGAAACTGAAGATGGGCGATATATTGATCTTTCAGAACATTTATAGCTATGAGATTCAAACATGCAATAAAAAGGCAAGCTATTTATTAAGGAACCTGAATAAGCTTGCAGTCGCCTGGAAAGGGGCCTGAAATGGTACAGCTGAATGAAATGAAGCAATCTTTTGACCCAGAAATCAATGCATATGTTCCAGAAACCCTAGGCATCCCAAATGATGAAAGCAGAAGGAAAAAAGGCAAGGCGTCTCAGTTTGCAGGAGAAGTACGGCCCTTGCTGCTGTAAAAAGTACGGCCAAACCAGCATTTAAGAAATCTGTACCATCTTGGAAATTGTGTCAGATGCTGGATAAATCACTGTCAATGAAAAGATTCACTGTTGGAACTAAATCGATCCAATCTCTGAATAAGAACTTCACCAATAAACTCTGTAATGACTCCTATGTGAAGCCACTCTACTGACAATCTTCAACTGGTATTTCACAGCCTCAGTATGTCTGATTCTGAAGAGGGAACGTTCTCCAAAATCCAATGATTTGCAAAAACCCTTGTTTCACAAACCCCAATGCTCTCAAAGAGAAAAATAGACAAATTAGAATAATCATGAATGAATGAATTCGATTTGTCTTTGTGAAATATATATCTCCTCTCAATAAGTCGACCCCTTCTCAAAAGGAAAATAATGAGCATTTAAAATATTAATTAAATCGCCCTTTTTTGACTTAGGCAAAACAATTAAATAATGGCGTCCCCTTTTGATGAGAAATAAAATACTCATTTAATATTATTTATCTCTTTATTATAAAGTATTAATACTTTATAATTTGCCATTAAATAATTACTTTAATTTTTCATTAAAGTGACTTTATATTATAAAGTCAAATTAATAAACTTTTAATAATTATCAAACGCCTCAATAATCACTGTTTGCTCATCAATCATCAAACTGGGTCGAAACTGAGCTGACCAACTGAACCAGGTGCCCTGCCAGAAATAGTAACCCCTGTCTGCCTGACTTACTATAAATAGTAAGTGCCTGAAACTGACCCTATAAGTCTCTGCCAAGGCCCAAAACCTAAATCAACTGATGGAGTAAAGTCCCAAAACTCAGGATAACTGCCAAAAGCAACCCTCTAATCACATCCGTTAGCCTACAAGGGTCAAAATTATAGGCTCACTCCTCAACAAACAATGTTAGCTAAAACGGGGACATTACATTGGAGGTATCATGATTTAATTAATTTAATTAATTAAGTTGTCCAAATTAATGATATTTCAAAAGGATAGCTTAATTGATTATTTTAATTAAATATTAGATTAATTATTTATAAAGTTATTCCAATAAATTAATATCAAAAGGATGACTTTATATTTCATTAATTTAATAAAGTGACTTAAATAAAATAATAAATCATAAAGTCACTCAAGTGAATAAAATAATATTTTATTCTAGAAGCTTTTTGGAGGTGAATGAGAATTCTTTATAATGAGCTGATTGCAAGCCATTTGGATCATGTCTTGGATTATTTCTATTTCTTATACCTGTGTGGTATAAGTTGAGGCTTGCATTGCTCGAGTCTTTGAAGACTCTAGAGTACCAAGTTCGGTTGTCAAAGATCAACCCTAGCTAGAGTTGTGGAGGAATCCATCCAGGATTTCTACATTGTGCATCATTGAAGGATTTTTCTTGCAATAGTTGTTGTATTACTGCAAGGGTTTGACTTGTGCAATAGTAGTTGTATTATTGCACTTTTGGAATATTGAGTTGATGCAATTGTTGGTTTATTATTGCATTTTCTGAGGATTGCAACAGCTGGCTTATTGTTGCAATCATTATTATTACATTCTGAGGTTGTAGCAGCTGATGTATTGCTGCAACTGATATTTTCATTGAGGAAGGAATTTGCTGGTCTAGTTCGATTAATTCAAATTTAATGGTCTTTAGACCAAATTTGAATAGCAAGGAAGAAATCGATTTTAGAAGAAAATGATTGCAGGATTTTCAAGACAATTTCCAATCATCAAAGGAGCATGATTTTGTGAGAAATATTCAGTTTAGAGCATTTTGATATTAACAGAGAAGAAGATCGATTTTGTGCAAAAAGGTAAATCTCTGCAGCATAAGACAAAATTCACATTTGCAGATAGGACGAATTAAGGGGAAGACAAAAATAGGGAGAGCTCGATTTTATTTGGAGGCATTCGAATCTCTTAAGGAATTCGATTCTTGGTTGACAAAAAAGACAAATCTTCTATTTCTGCAAAGAAAGACAAAGGTGCATAATTGTTGCTTGAATAGAAGTCTAATTGCATTCAGGCATCAGGAGCTGATTGAGAAGTAATTGCAGCCTTGAAATACGATTTGGGGATATTGACGAATTGAGAAAGACGGGCTTTGCAGCTGGCGCGACTTTTTCTTGAAGGATATCGATTTTGAATAAGACAAAGTTGTGAGGGCTTAACCAAAGTTAGCTGTCGGAAGCAGCTTAGAAGAGGACAAGCTTAATCGATATGTGAAGAAGTGATAATGTGGCCAAGTCAGAGATGGAAGTTTCAAAAGTTAGATCCGCTTTATTTAGAATCATTATCGTGAGCTCTTTGTAATTGTGTTTCATAATACTTTAGCCGCTAGGAGACAAAGACGAGTTTGGGAAATATTTTACAGATAAGACAAATCGTTGAATGAGTCCAATCTGTGAGTCAGCAAAGTAAAGACGAATCTCTTCTCACATATTTGAGCGTAGCTTCATCTCATTTGTGAAATGCGTCACCTAGTTGGGCTAAGGTGTCACCTTATGGAGCATCGACCAGGTTCCTTTTCAAATTGCATTGCATTTTAGGATCTGCAATAACAACATTGTTTTCACATTGCATTTGAGAGTCTTAGTTTATCACTGTTACATCAGTTTGTAAATGAATGCCATATGAGGAATATAGCTGTCATTAGTTGGCAACAAATAGAGCTGGAATGTGTAATCTTGTTGTAATTCATTGGCAAAAAGAATTGGAAACAGTTTTGCGGTATTTTCAATTGCAATATTATTTGAGGAGTTTGGAGGTTACATTTTAAGTGTTTGCTAAAATGCCTCATCGCTGCAGCTGAGTCTCTACATGTATTTTCAGTCTTATTATTGCATTGAGTAAACAAAGAAACATTACATTGCATTTACCAATTCAGTTCAGTCAATTGCACATTTCCATTCGAGCTATTGAAGTTCATGTTATCATCATTTGCTCAAAATACAAAAAGAAAACAATAACCAGCAGTTGTAGAGCTTGCAAGCAAACTATTTGACGAAATGTCCAAGTGCTGAAAGTGGAAAATTAAGCCAGATTTAGCAAGGGACATTACATCATTTGGATGGTAGATTACATGATTGGCCTTAGTTTAGGAAAAATTTATAATTGGGCAGAACTTTTGTCTAAACGAATAAGGGAGTTCTTATCATGTAAACACAAGACATTCTACATGACACAACATGTGATTGCCCTATTTTTGGGTGCTATATTCACCCAAATTCTTGTTGAGAAATTGCGCAAGTTTCAACTTGCTGCTGACTATAACTCCTCTTGGCCTACATTATTTTGATGGACTACTTTGGATGCCCAAGCTCATTTAGGGAAAGAAGCTACATCTATCCGTAAGAAGTGGAAACACAAAGATGCATCAGGTGAAGGAGAAGAAAACAACAAGGATTATGAGAAGATTGAGTTGTCCTCCTCCACATCAAGCACCACACTCATAGACACTCATTCAGTCGAAGTTGTGTCTACAATTGTCATAGCCTAGCCCATAATTCCACCACATACAGTTGCAGTGGAGAACATTCCTATCAACAACGACTCCCCTACTTCATTGATTCCAACAAATTCGTCGATACCCTTGGAACATATCAATAGTTGGTTGGAACTCCTTGGAGCCCAAATTGATGTTTAGGATTTTCCCCCACCTAACTCTCCTTAGGATATTGCCATGGGCATAGAGTAGCTTGGGATGATTCAGTCTAATGGCAAGAGTGTGCAGCCATGCCCCACATAGGTAGCTACACTTACTATTGAGCTGATGTAGGAAGGTGAGCCTTCCCTTGCACCGCAACTACCTCTAGCCACCTAGGTGCTACCCACAACTATCTCTGCTGACCCACCTATTTAGGAGCAGAAGTCTAGCAATTTAGAAGGTATTATCATTGAAATTGCCAAACCAGATGAGGCTGATCCCTTGAGTACCATTTAAAGGTACATATAGGACTTGGATCCCATGGTTGTCGTTATATAGGAAGTAGTGTATATTTCTCGTAGGTTGGACCATACCCACTCTCCTCTGATCTGGCAGGAGGCCCAATGCATCCTAGCGTTCGATGAAAGAAGGATGTGAGGTAGAGTTCAACTGCCTATTTGTGTCCAAAGGATGGCCTAAGATTGAGACTACTGATATGATGATAGCATGACACCCTGCTAGGGCTACTTTTGGGGGGAAGGATGTAGATGTATAGTACTCGAAGATTTATTCATGTGGATTTCTCTACATGTAAGTAGACCAATAATCAGCCTAGGATCATGCTAATTTTCCTAATTACGAGAAAGAGACTTAAAGTGCTCTATGGTTTCCAAACAGAACACAATCATTGACAACTACTTACAACCAACTCCTAACAAGTACCCAGAATTTGACAAGTGATTAACACAAAGTTGTGCACAAACATACTAAAAAAACATAATAGATAATTTAATGAACATACCACAACAGTGATATCAGTACTAGAAAATAGTCATAACAAGGAAGTTTTTGTTTTCACCAAAACAATCATATTCACATGAATTGTAAGAGAAAAAATCTCTCTTAGCATTCACACCAGCAGCATATCCATCCAAGCTCCTGGCCTTATATTTCACTACGCATTTATCTTAAATTCAGTGAAATTCCAAAAATAACTGGCTGAGCTATTTATATTACCAGCTAGGGTTTTAAATTTGAGATTGTCAAGAAGGGCAGCTCTATATCAGCTAGTCTTTTGACAACAGTATAAGAGTGCATTCAAAATTCATAAACTATAAAGACAGACCAGAAAAACCTACTCTTGCAAATATGCAGTATTCATCACTTTCCATGGATGTATCATATGTGCTTATTCATGAATTTCCAAAATTTCAGGACACTGACCTATTCCATGTTAGCATTGAAGGGCTGAATTTAGATAAGAAGACCAAAGTGAAAATATGGTGGCTCAAAAACTTATGAATAATGGTCTTATTCAAGCAGGCTCTTTCCCTGTTTCAGTATAAAATTCATCTTATCATGTGTCAAACATTGGGGACTACTTTAAGTCCCCAATTTTCATAGTATAGGGTGAAATATTTGTAGCTTAATTTCACCAAAACATGCCTAAAAATGCATTCCAATTGGCACTGTTTTTAATTCTACTACCTATTTATTCTGTTTTTATTCCATATGCCATGTTAATCAAGACTCTTCATTTGGGTTCAAATTAATCAAGTTCAAGTTGACTAGTATGCTTGAGTTCTGCAACAGTTTAAGTGATGAATTAATAAGAGCAAAAAAATCCTCATCTTTTAACCAAAAAATACACATATCATATATCACCAATAAGATCACTTTTTATGAGTTTTCATGAATTTGTACTTATTTGATTTTTACCCTAGATCCCATGAAGGTCTCACATCTGCATTATGGTGTCACAAGATAGTCCATTGGATTGACAAAAGAAATCCATAAAACAAAGGATTCTTATATGTTTGTTGAGAAACCTTATAACACAAGAAGATATTCTACGGGACTAGAGGCCTACTGTTGGCTCTATTGATGGCAGTTGCATACCACTGCCTAAAAGTTACATCCAATATCTGAGGCTCCTTCCAAGGCCTTACCTAAGGTGTTTACATACACACTATGGTCACTCCCAATATCATTACTATGAGGCAATTGGTGATAAGCAATCATAGAGCTAAAACTGTTAGAATATTTGACAGTTTAAGAACAAACCAAGTTAGAATACTTGACAGTTTAAGAACAAACCAATGACACACAAGAGTAAGGGTTGGTATTCCTTCTATTGAATTTACACTAGATATTACATTCTTATACTCTTCATTGAAAAATATTAACTTTTTTGTTAGCATTTTAAAATCTAATTCTTGATTGTAATTTCATTCAAATGCCTTGCAGATAAAACACAGATCAAAGAATGCATACCAAAAAAAAAAGGTAATCCCCTTCCAATTAGCCATAAATGGATCAATGGAGGGAAATAATCTGTAGTTTTTCATTTTATGGAAAAAAATAATGCTGACTAGAACATCTAAAGATCTATCTTGATGTTTCAAACAGAATTTGTAGAAATGGTAATTTATTAGAAAGATGTAAATGAATGAATAGTACCATCTTAGTCCAATTGGTCAAGAATAGTGAGATGACTAATAGGATGCAAGTCTGACTTGAGATGCCACAAAGTAATCCTGTCCACAAACCCTGCAAACAAATACATTACATATAGTGAGAAAATTAATTAAAAAAATGCTATCTAATCGTATCCACAAACATTTGCGCATAATGTAGGAAGAAAAAGACTGTTTCCTTCTCTTAAGAAAATAATGGAGCAATAATGCACAGAGATTTAGTGCAGATACTATTAATACTCAGTATGGTTAAAATGGTTACTGTTTTACACATAAATAAAGTAAAAATGTCCCAGCATCTATATTGTCATAAGTTGTCAAGACATTCATTGTAAGATATTTTAGTCAGCAAGATTATTATGCATTTGGTAAAGAGACTTAAACCCAAAGGAACAATGAAGTGAAATACAAATTTATATGTTTAACCACTCTTCTGGTTGCACATGTGGACATAATATCAAGAAATATGCAATTATAAATTATAATTATCTATTCTAGTATGAAAATGCAATCCTATTGAAGATCTATGGTAGTGCAAAGACAACTTTCTATATTTTCTTATCAAAGAATGCAATGAGAGACGAAAAGGAAGTTCCTTACTCAAATCTCTTGTAAAGATATTTAGTAGGATCGTGTCACGAGCTAAGCTTTTTCTACAAAAGATGTCATGTCACCTTTCCATTCTTACGCATCCGTCATAGTCCGAAATGAAGAACTCATCAGGAGACTCCAAGTACCTTGTGGTGGTCAAAGTTGGAGAAGAATATCGTATGACAAGTACTGCAGACCACTGTACCCATCAAAGTGACAGACCTTCTCCAACTATGCCTCAACTAGGAATGTCAATCACGAACGTAGTCAGTGATGAACAACGCTAGTAACAAGAAGGCCAAAGGAAGGAGATGGTAGCAGAACCTCCACCCGAGCATGAACAAGTCATTGACCCAATGTTATTAACAGTAAACATCGGGAAGAGACTGGCGATTGTGCAAATGGAATTGGAGGGAAGAATCTAACAAACACAATCGTCAATGGAGGATCGGGAGTCAACGTACTACCCGAAGACACATGGAAAAGTCTTAGGAAACCTACACTCTGGCCACCCACATCCAATTGGTGGGCGCCGACCAGCATGGCATCAAACCCCTAGGAACATTGATGGCACAAAAGGTGACGATCAGTACACAACCATTCTTGCTAAACTTTGTAGTCATTCCACTGCAGAAAAAAGTGTACAATGCATTGCTCGAAAGAGGATGGCTGGTGGCAGCCAAAGTAGATCACAACTAGAAAAGAAACACACTATCCATAGAGAGCAATAGAAGGAAATATGCAATCAACTTAAGAAACCAAGCAGTCGGCAAGGAGTTGGCATCGTCGGACTCTAAGTCTGAAGAGGGATTCAGAATGGATGAAGAAAGGGGAACTATAGAATCAAACAATGAAGGTATTTTGGACCTTCAAGAATGCTCAGAGGACGAGACGAGTCCGCTCAATGGACTCTTCCACTGGAAGATGGAGGACTATGAAGTATTTTAGTGAGATTGCAATATGTTGCACATTAAAGAAACTAAAGGGGAAGAAGAAGACGAAGCATCAATGAGCCAAACATTTCCTCTGCAATACGGAGAATGCAAAGGAGTGGCTAGTGTAGATGACACACCAACACACAACTTTGAAATGGACAAGATGAAGAACCAAACGTAAAGAAGGTAAACCTGGGCAAAGAGGATAATCCCCGAACGATTCTGGTCGGAGACGACTGGAATCCAGTGCTAAAGGTAGCAGCATTTAAAATCTTAATAGAGTACAAAGATGCCTTCGCATGGACATACAAGGATTTGGAGGGAGTACCTCCTAAATTGTGAATGCACAAAATTCCCTTGGTACCTAGAGCACAACCTGTACGAAAGAACCATATCATATGAATAAAAACTATGTGGAGAAGATACAAGAAGAGATTGTGAAGATATGAGAAGTAGGAACCATATTCAAAGCCGAAGTCAGTGATTGGGTGTCACCAATCGTGATATCATTAAAGAAAAGAATTTGAGCAGATTCGAATATGTGTGGACTTCCAAAGCCTCAATGTTGTGACCATAAAGGATCCCTTCCCGATCCCATTCTCCAACTCAATACTAGAAGAAGTGGAAGGCCACGAAATCTACTCATTCATGGATGGGTTTTTGGGCTACAGCAAGATAAGTATAGCCAAAGAAGACAAGCTAAAGACAATGTTCATAGTTGAAGACGAAGTGTATGCATACAACCAGATGCCATTCGGTCTATGCAATGCTCCATCAATCTTCCAAAGGATAATCTTACACATATTCGACAAGATGTCAGTAGGGAACTAAGGCATTTCTGGACGATTGGTTGATCTACAGTGATGAACAAACACACTTGAAGGACCTCCAACAATGCATGGAGTGGTGCAAAGCGACACAAATAGAACTAAACCCAAAAAAGTTTCACTTCATGGTACCTCAAGGAAAATTGCTCGAACACATAGTTTGTAAGGATGGATTGAAGACTGACCCAGATAAGATCCGAGTGATCGAATAGATGGAACCGCCACAGAATATCACCAAGGTAAAATCATTCCTTGGACATGTCAAGTACTACGTAAGGCTCATGAGGAACTTTGTGTAGATCTTGTATCCATTAGACATCCTCACTAGGAAAGGGTAACCATTCGAATGGACAGAAGCACAAGAAGTAGCCTTTAAGGACTAAAAGTACGACTGATCAGTTCGCTGATCTTGGCATACTTGGATTGGAACAAAGAATTTCATGTACATGTCGATGCTTCAAACTACGCAATCAGAGTGACACTAGCACATGTGGGAATACAAGGGTTGGATCACCCAATGTTATTCGCTGGTTGTCTGTTGTCAAAGGCGGAGAAGAATTATAGTACGATTGAGAGGTAAGTGCTCGAGATGGTGTACGCAGAAATTCAAACATTATCTACTGGCGACTCCCTTCACATTCTACATGGACCATTAGGCCCTCATGTACCTGATCAACAAGCCCATTTTTCAGGGGAGAGTCAGAAATGGCTCCTACTATTACAGGAGTTCACATTCACCATAATCATACAACCAGGGAAGAGCCACATCATCATCGACCAACTATCAAAAATACGATTTGGAAAGCCACTCGAGGGAGTGAATGAAGACTTCCCCGATGCACATCTATTCCAAATACCAGCACTATCCCCTTGGTATGAGAAAATTGGGGAGTACCTGTCGATATCATCATTCTTGAGAGAGATGCCACCTGCATAACAGAGGAAACTAGTGCTCAAGAGAAAAAATTTCCAACTCATTAATGGTTACTATACAAAATTGGATCAAACCAAGCACTTCGACGATGTGTCATGGAGGAAGAAATTCCTAGCGTACTAAAGGAGGCACATGAAAGACTTGATGAGGGTGAAATATGTCCTTATTTTTACCTTTTATTTACCCTTTTTCCCCTTCATTTCTATAGGATCCTTTGCTGTTCCTGTCACTATTTGTTAATGAAGTAAGGATATTTAATAAAATGCAAAAAAAAAGATAAAAACTTGTAAATATATCAAAACCTTCAATTATTTATTGATTACCCTCATGACTATGGAAGTAGGATAATTAAGTGGATGGTGCGTGGGAGCGAGAGGAGCACCAGTGTAATGAAGACAAAGCCGTTTATAAGTGGTGTCATTTTTGATAAGCTTGGTCTAAGTTGTTAGTTTGTTTTGGAATGATATTTAAGTCTGTAATCTATTCTTAGGTAAGCTTCTAAGGTTGTTGGTCGCAGGCCAAAACAACCTAAACAGTCGTATGATTTTTTGATTAGCATTAGCTATAAACTTAGCGGTTCATAATCTCTATAAATATGTATGTCAAGACTTGAATTGATATCGATAATATACATCTATAAGCTGCTGTTCTGATTTGAACATATTGTGATTTAAAATATCATTTGCATGAGTATTGGTTAGCGGGGAGTAAGCTTTTCATTTCAACACTTGATAATTGGAGAAGGTAGGGCCCACTTCCTTGGTTACCTTGTGAATTGCTGTAGCATTAGCGTATTGTGTGGTAATAAGTCTTTACAATTTTAAATCTGTTTTTAATCTTTAATTGTTGTGTTAATTTGAAATCGTTTAGTGTGTTGTTAATTATTGTGTTAAAATAATTTGATGTGCTGGTAATTGGTGTGTCTGTTGCTATAGGTGCATCCAATTTGGTAGATTACTTTTCAATCACTATTAATCAACATGTTTGCAATTTCATGTGAACTTAGTTTAGCATATGATTTCAGATAGTGTTAGTTGTGGTGCTTATTAATACATGTGGATTTAATTTGGCATGTTACATTTCAATTCCAGTATTTATTTGCCTTCTATTAGTTTAGCTTTAGTAAGAATTATTAATTCTATTTCACTATTTGGTTTTAATCTGTATTTATTACAGACTATTCTTGGCACAGGTTCCTATCACAAAATTGACAAGTAGTCTGTAAACCAGATTTCCGAATAAATACAGGTTACGCGTAATTGTATCCATCCACACTTAGCTTGCTAGGTTCAGCCCTTAAGCAAACAGCCCCAATATCTTCCATAAGTTCATGACTCCCAAATTGACAATTAAGGAATAAAATGAGGAAACCTCCATGAAATTCCCAAGGATTGATCTAAACACATTTTCCAATTAAATAGAATTACAATGATAGTTTTCCCCTAAATTTCATCCATAGTTTAATCCAATCATTTTGGCGTTGTTGTCGGGGAAAAGTATTAAAGGCCTAAAACCATAGTAAGTTGAATTAGGACCAGTACGTCAAGAGGAAAGCCTACACAATTGTCGACCTTGTCAAGGTTAATACTCCTGATTTGTGTTGTTATAAGTCATATAGGTGCATGAATTGTAATAGAGATAGTAGAGGTAGATTTGATAAAAGGGAGAAAGGAAATAGTTCACAACCTAAAAAATCAAAAAACAAAACAAAACCATCCATTGAGGTAAGCAATGAAATATTCCGAACCAATTTTTTCAATTTTTTGAATGCAATTACAAACAACATGCACTCGTTAAGGTTAGATGTAAACCCAAACGATGCGGAATGAACTCTAACCAAGAATGTACACCAGGATCCCGAGTTGGGCAAGGTGTGAGCATATGGTCAGAGGATCTGATGCATTGCTAAACAAACAACTCTAACCAAGAATGTGTCCAAGGTGGACGATCATGTGGTCAGAGGATCCCTACCAACTAATATTGCTGAAAGTAAAACTCGACGCCAAGCATGTGCTTTCCAACCTAGAATGGGAATGGAGCTACCATATGGCGGAGATGCTAAGAACTACAATGCAATTCAAAACGTAAATAGGCAGCAAGCCAGCCTCTTCCACTTATTCAGTGGGTATTACAATGAAGCATAATATGAATAAGCAAGATTGCTAACAGTACTACTGTTCAGCTTACAACAATTAGAGAGTCCTGTTGATGTGTTTTTCGTGACCGCACCAACGCAGAATAAAGTTGCCAACGGCTTCCCTATTCTCTCTTGATCAAAGTATTCTGCACGCTAAGATTGCAAGAAAGTTCGTGCGTTCAACTCCAAGGTTCTTTCAGTGCGAGCAGGCCGATTTGGCTCGATGTGATTTGCTGGTATTTCAAGGGGACTTACGGAATTGTTCAAAAGCGGAGAAAAGAATTCAAATGCTCGAAAGATTTGTCTATGAAGTTCTTGTTTCCTGAACTAACCAGATAGTACTGAATTGAAATGGGGTAGGGTTTAGAGAGTCTAAATCTATTCTAAGGCGGGATATGGAGCTCAACTTCAGAAAACTTCAACCAAACTTTGCATCGGACAGCTTGGAGTCGATGCAATTTTCAAGGAGATGACTAAAGATGTTCAAACCACCACTTGACATGAAGATACCATCACAACGACGCATACCATCATTCAAACTGTGATTGAAGTTAGGCCCAAACGTTTCCAGTTGACCACACAAGGCGCATTCACCATCAGCAAATACATTAGTGGTATGGATAGACGAAGTTGCTTAGATCAAACACCACATTCCACAGTTAACATCTACTTGCATGGAATAAAAATTATACTACTTTGAGCTACCATTTGAATCCGAAGGACGAAGAAACCTTGCTAGCTACTCACAACAAAGACGAAATTCACCATCAATGAAAAACTCTTTTATTGAGAGAGTGTTCACAACAATTTCTTACAAAGTTTTCAAGGGAAAACTTTCCCTCTTCTTCAAACTACACTATACTAAGCTACTTCTAAGTTGTCCCTCTACTCTATGTCTATTCTAATCTTCTCTACTGTCTACTGAGTTACAAATGAGGGGGACTCCCCCTTTATATAGCTAGCCAAGTCCCAAAAGACGGCTAGGGTTATAATCAATAGAGTGGCCAGAATCGTGCCACCTCAGCCCTAACCCTAGAAACCGCCAGAATTGGGAGTGGTACATTAAATGAATCAAAGATTCCCACTCACTCCCAAAAATAGCAAAGGCAATAAATGCCCACAATCAGTCCTCTAGAAGATTCCGTTTGTAGACGCGTTCGCACTGTCCTTGATCTTCTTTCTTGACGTTGCTCTTCAACTTCTTTGTCACTTGAGATAACACTTAGCCAATTTCTTGCAACTTTTTCTTCCTTCATGTGAAACTCATAACTTTATATCCTTCCGAAGGTTGTAATATCATCATGCTTCACCACTTCAAGTCATTGCCGCTTGGTCTCGACGTTTCTCCTGCAAAACAAGCAAGGAGAAGAGAATTAGAACATTTCATAATATAATCTTAACTTACTTACCTGATTTTCACGCTCTAATTTCCAAGCGTTCATCATTTTCCTTAGCCAACTTCGCATTCAAATTCTTCATGCCTTAGCCAATTTTTCAACCCATCTTCCTCAAGGGCGTATCATCTTTGAGAAATTCATTTCACTAACTGGAGCTCTGATACCCAATTTCGTTCACCTCTGACTCTGGAAGATTGGTCCCACGAAGAATTCAATCAAATTCACCTAGGCAATTGACTTAAAACTCATCCGCTGAGGCATATTTTTATCTTGAAAACACATTTTCTTCACATTTGCCTTAGAAAGTTTTTACATTTCCCTTAGGAAATTCATCAACCTAGTGCCCACTAAAAATCTTCACCTCAGAATTCCTGGCAAGCTGTGGAGGACTTTAAAATCAACTCCTCATCGATAATCTTCAATACCCAGAAGAAAATTTTCTCCAGAACGCATCGAACCCATGGGTACCCAACGAACGGGTTCATTTAATTTTCTGGAATTTTGAACCTTGGAAAAATATTATTTGTCAAATTTAAATCCGTTCTTCGCCTGTGATCATTCTGTGTTGCTCCAGCTTGAGAAATTAGAATTCATCCTGTATTATCATCCATCCTCTGGCTTCATCACTGAGAAAATTTGCCGGTGCTCTGAGAAATTTTGCCACCTTGAGTTCTAGGCGTATTTTCAAAGGGAGAAAATATTTGCCTTAGAAAATATTTTAATCATTACTTGGAAAATTTTGAGAATTTGCCTTAGAAAATTTTGTTTCATTTGCCAGTGGGGAAAATTTTAGAATTTTTTTTTTTACTCATGCCTAGCACAATCTATTTCTCATTCTCCATTTGCATTTTACTCCACACTTGCAACGCAATTTTATATTTGAAGTTCACACGCCTTAGAAAAATTCTCCAACACTTTTAAAAATATTTCATTTTTTATTTAAGGCGCATAGCATACTTGAGGAAAATCACGCCTTGGCCTTTATCTTCACCACCACACACATTAGACTTGAAGAGGAAAATCACGCCTTAGCATTTTACTCTCAACACTTCACATGCCTTAGAACTTTTCTAACACCTTATAACTCCCATCACCCTTGGCGCCTAGCACTTGAGGGAGGAAAATCAAAAACCACGCCTAGAATTCATCACCTTTCACCACGCCTTGGAAAAATCCTCCAAGACTTACCACCTTGGGCGCATTTTGAACTTGATGGAGGATAACGCCTAGTATTTACCTTGTGTTCACCATGCTTTGAAGCATCTTTCACCTTATTTACCACCTTTTACCCCATTTACTTACCTTTTACCACCTAAACTTGGGCGCATCTAGGCATGCCTACTGGATGACTCTTCAACTTCACCTTTTTGTCTTCACATGCTTGTTTTTTTGGGCGCATTTCACCCCTTGAGGAGGACGAATTCCTTTGACCCTGTTGACTCTCTCCTAACTTGAGCGCATTTTTATGTAGGTGGAGGATAAGAACTTTGACTTGTTTGACCTCTTTGCCTTTTGGGCGCATTTTAGCCTTGCTGGTGGATGAACTTTTCAAACGCCTTCATGTGACTTTTCAGCTTCCATTTTTTTGTCTTGACATGCATGCATTTGGGCGCATTTTGCCCATGGAGGAGGATAAAAATGTTGACTTTGCTTTGACCTTCTTGCAACTTGGGCGCATTTCACCCCCTGAGAAGGATGGGCGCATTTGGAGGGGGGTGGCGGATATTCAGACTTAAAAAAAAATTTAAAACTTTTTCCCTCTTCAAGTTGGGCGCATTTCTCCATGCCAACAGGATGAAAGGTGTTGACCTTGCTTTGACTTTCTCCAGTTTGGGCGCATTTTGGCCCGTGAGAAGGACGAGCTTTATTTTCAAAAAATTTCCATGCCTCCTCATCAACTGGGCACATTTTGCCATGTCAACTGGATGAAGTTCCAGACTTAGAACTTTTTTCATCGTTTTTTGCCAGTATTTCATGCCCTGCTATTTATAGTAAGTCCTCTCAATTTTGCACCCCTGAAGCTCGGAATGATTTAAAATTTTGAACGTTGGATCCTCATGACCTCATTGTTCTGTCGACACTGCCATTTTTAGTCACCCTGCTATTTTTAGCCTATTTCTGAAGGTAGTTTACTATAAATAGTAACCTCTTGTTTCTGATAGCTCCACTGCTTCGATTAACTTGAAATTTGAATGAGGCGCTCCTCACCACGTGACCTGACTGCAGACATCAGCGCATGCACCTGACTTGCTATTTTTAGCCAGTTTCCAAATTGACTTACTATAAATAGTAAGTGCTCCGTTTGTCTCAAAATTTCACCAGCAGATAGCCTGAAGGACGCTGATCGCGATGGTTTACATCGATTTTTGAAAATTCTGACTTTTTACGCCTCTTTTTGGGTTCGGAAGTTGGAAACCCTAATTCGCTCTGCATGCGTATCAAATGATCTCTGTTTCTCTTCGTTTCTGTGGCACTGCGATCAGCTCGTGATTCTGAATTGCTGGGAAGCGGCTGCCAGGACACACCTGCTAAAAATAGCAAGTTCTTTACGGAGTGAATATCTTTGTTTGCATGTCACACCATCGCGAAGCTCTCGAAAAACCCATCAGGAATCACCCGACATGCAAAAGAAACCCTGACATGCAAGCCCTAAAAATAGCCCCGGAAGACTGAATTCTGAAAGTGGTCGCCTCGTTTTGCATGTTATATCATCGCGAGGGTCTCGAAAAACCCAGAAGGAATATGCCAACATGCAAAGGAAAACTCTGCATCTGAGCCCTAAAATTTGTGCCGGAAGCTGGACTGCTAAAAATAGAAAGTTGTCTGTTTTCGCTCAAATTTAGCACGCGAGTGGCCTGATATGCTTTGAATGTCGTGTGACTGTCGAAAACAAAAATGCTGACGAATTGCCTGCAATTACATGCTTACTAAAAATAGTAAGTACCTCAGAATCTGATGAAAACCTGCTGAGAGCCTGCTGGAAGCATACTGACAACAATGTTAAGCTCAATTTTCAATTTATTCACCTTGCTTGACCTCAAATTGACCAAAGAAACGCAAACCCTAATTTCAGACTTGGCCAAATTTCATGTTAAAGCTCACAGACGGGCACATCCTGGAAAGATAGACAGAACGAGAGAGAGACAACAACAGAAACAAACCAACGCCAAACCAAAAGCAAAGCCAAAATTAGGGGGTCCCCATTTACAATGGGGCGATGTGTGAAAAGGTCACAACAAGTCCCTGCCAACAACATAGAATAAGAAAGTCTATCATTGCTGTAATGTAGTATAATGTCTCCTTGATGCTCACAATGACTTCTCACTCAAATCCAACTCAAATGACTGATGTGATGCAAACTGATCTAACTGAACATGGACTGAAATTACCTAACCAGCAACACAGAACCCCAATAAAATGCTTGCAACTCGCTCAATTCTCAACCAAAAGACCTCAAACCAAATGCAATGGATTCCTATGACAAGGGCGACCAAGCTGCATACAAGAAACCCCACTAAAACCCACGTAATTATTTATCACGCTTCCCAATGCACTTCAAAGAGGGGCGGCCTGGCAAGAAGGGCGATTTTCTTTTATAAATTCAAGGAGTTCATACTAAAATCTGCAATTTGGCACAAAGGGGCGCCCAGCCTAGAGGAAAGGAAATATGCAATACCCAAAACGAATATATTTTTATTTTCAAATATATGATGAAAACTACAAATCTGCTATGATATCAGCAACTCCAGAAAATGACATGAAATACAATAAACTGAACTACAAAAGCAAGACTCAAGCTACAATGCAAACCTCACTACAATTCCTCTCAAAACAAGCAAACTTCTCCACTAGATGCTATCTCTCAAGCATGAAGTCGAGCCAAGGCTAGGAGGCATTCATTCCTCGAAGCAGTTCCAACACCATTTCGACAGCATAACAATATTCAAGATATGAGATAATGAAATGAAGAGAAGAGGTCTCCTTATAAAGGCACAGCAAGGAATCTCCAGAAGCTTCTAGAAGAGAAACCCTAATTTTCAAATTTGAAATAAACCTTTTCCCTCCAAGAGATGGCGTCCCAATTTCAAGGCTTCATTTTTGACTTTATTTTAATTCTCTTCATAAAATAGGCGTCCTGTTGTGACCTTTTCACACATCGCCCCATTCAAGATGGGGACCCCCTAATTTTTGCTCCATTCTGGTCTTTTGGCTTGGGTTTTCTTCTCTCTCTCCTGCTCTGTTTCTTTTCTGATGTCCGCCTTTCGGGGGTTGCGCCCGTCAGTGAGCTAAAACATGAAATTGACCAAGTTTGAAAATTAGAGTTTCACCTTTCCTGGTCATTCCGAGGCCGAATGAAGTCAATAAATTGAAAATTGAGACTAACATTGTTGTCAGTGTGCTTCCAGCAAGCTCTCAGCAGAATTCCATCAGATTTTGAGGTACTTACTATTTTTAGTAAGTGCATAATTCAGGTCAGTTCGTCAGCATTTTTGAAATTCCGACGGTCACATTGCATTCAGAATACATCAGACTACTTGTATGCAAAATTTGAGCGAAAACAGGCAACTTTCTATTTCTAGCAGTCCAGCTTCCGGAGCGAATTTCAGGGCTCAGATGCAGAGTTTTTCTTTGCATGTTGGCATATTCCTTCCGGGTTTTTCGAGACCTTCGCGATGACATAACATGCAAAACAAGACGACCACTTTCAAAATTCAGCCTTCGGAGGCTATTTTAGGGTTTGCATGTCAGGGTTTCTTTTGCATATCGGGTGATTCCTGATGGGTTTTTCGAGAGCTTCGCGATGGTGTGACATGCAAACGAAGATACTCACTCAGTAAGGAACTTACTATTTATAGCAGGTGTGTCCCGGCAGCCACCTCCCAGTAGTTCAGAATCACGGGCTGATCGCAGTGCCACAGAAACGAGAGCAAACAGAGATCTTTTGATACGCATGCAGAGCGAATTAGGGTTTCCAGCTTCGAGACCCAAAAAGAGGCGTAAAAGGTCAGAATTTTCAAAAACTGGTGTAAACCACCGCGATCAGTATCCTTCAGGCTATCTGCTGGTAAAATTTCAAGTCGAACGGAGCACTTACTATTTATAGTAAGTCAATTTGGAAACAAGCTAAAAATAGCAAGTCAGGTGCATGCGCTGATGTCAGTAGACAGTCACGTGGTGAGGAGCGCCTCATTCAAATTTCAAGTCAATCGGAGCAATGGAGCTATCAGAAACAAGAGTTACTATTTATAGTAAACTACCTTCAGAAACAGGCTAAAAATAGCAGGGTGACTAAAAGTGGCAGTGTCGACAGGACAACAAGGCTATGAGGATGCAGTGTGCAAAATTTCAAGTCGTTCTGAGCTTCAGAGATGAAAAATCAGAGGACTTACTATAAATAGCAGGGCATGTAAGCTGGCGAAAAACATGTAAGCTGGCGAAAAACGAGGAAAAGTTCTAAGTCTGGAACTTCATCCAGTAGACATGGTGAAATGCGCCCAACTTGCCTTCCAGGTGTTTAAAAAATTTCTAACATGTTTTCATCCTCCTCCTGCCATGCTAAAATGCGCCCATGTCTGGCAAGTCAAAAAAAATAAATTTCTAAGTGTGAAATGTTTATCCTCCTCTCATGCTCAAATGCGCCCAAAGGAAAGATTGGTGCAAGATATTTGGAAAATTTTCTAAGTGCTAGGTGTTTCATCCTTCAGCATAGGCTAAATGCGCCCACCTTGAAGGCAAGCTGCTAAAAATTCTCTAAGTTATAAGCTCGTCCTGCAGCCTATGTAAAATGCACCCAAAAGTGCAAGAAAGTCAAAAGGTCAACATCTTTTATCCCTCTCCCTATGCAAAATGCGCCCAAATCAGGGCATGAAAAGACAAAAGGTTAAGGCGTTGGAAAAGATTCCATCTTCTAGCAAGCTGAAATGCGCCTAAAGGGAGTAAGTCAACATGGTCAACAGTTTTCATCCTCCTTGCATGCCTAAATGCGCCCAAAACAAGCCATGTCAAGACAAAACAAGGGAGTTGAAGGGTCACTCAAAGGCGTGGTTATAAGTTTATCCTCCTCCCTCTCTCAAATGCGCCTAAAATAAAAGCTAGTCAACAAGTCAACAACTCTTATCCCTCACCTATGTGGAAATGCGCCCAAGTTGAAGGTGGTAAAGGTAAATGCAAAATGGTAAACAAGATAAAAGGTGTTGAAAATATTTTCCTAAGGCGTGGTAAAGTGAATATCCCTCTTGAAGTGTCATATGCGTTGAAAATGCTAAGCCTGCAAGGTGGTGAAGTAAAATGGCTAAGGCGTGGAAATAGAAATCCTTTTGCAGGTATAAAATGCGCCTAAGGTCTTGATGATAGTTGCTAAGGCGTTGGAAATTTTATGGAGAATAAAATACAAAGGATGAATAATGCATGCCTAGGCGTTGAAATTGCCAGATGAAAAATAAATTAAGTGTGATGCGCCTTCAAGAGAAATTTTCTAAGTAAGTTGATGAACTGAAATTTTCCCTCGCAGGCAAGGTGGACGAAGTTGAGTAAATTTTCCTAAGGCAAAATTTTCAAGGTGATCAAAAATTTTCTAAGGCACAAATATTTTCTTCCTCTAGAAAATGCGCCTAGACTCTGAGGTGGTGAAATTTCTCAAGATGTGAGCAAAATTGTCGGAAGTGAGGTCAGAGAATACCAGCTGCACAGAGTGGATAAAATATTTTCAAGTCAGAGCAACAGGATTTTCACAGATATGAAGAACGGAGTCAAATTTGTTAAAAAAAAATTATTTTTTCCAAGGTGCAAATTTCAAGAAAATTAAATGAACCCGTTCGTTGGGTACCCATGGGTTCGACGCGTTCTGAAAGAAATTTTCTTCTGGGTATCGAAGATTATCGATGAGGAATGGATTTTAAGGTCTTCCATAGCTTGCCGAGGTTTCTGAGATAAAGATTTTGAATGGGCACCAGGTTGATGAATTTCCTAAGGGGAATTTTTAAAATTTTCTAAGGCAAGTGTGAAGAAAATGTGTTTTCAAGGTAAAATCCTCCAGACAATGAATCTAAAAATGATTGCCTAGATGATTTTTGATCAAATTCCTGATGAAAGAATTTCTTCTCGAGTCTGAGTTGGATGAAATATCAGAATGAAGTGCGCCAGGCAGAATGCAAGATGGGTTGGAAAATTGGCTAAGGCCTGAAGAATTTGAACGTGAAGTTGGCCAGTGGAGGCAATGAATGCTTGGAAGTTGGAGCGTGAAAATCGGGTAAAAAAAGTGAATTTATATTATGAAGCATTATAATACTCTTCTCCTCGCTTGTTTTGCAGGAGGAATGTCGAGGCCAGAGCACGATGACTTGAAGTGATGAAGTATGATGATATTACAACCTTCGGAAGGAGATAAAGTTATGAGTTTCACATGAAGGAAGAGAAAGTTGCAAGAAAATGGCTAAGTGTTGAGGCTCAAGTAACAAAGAAGAAACGTTTTCAAAGCTTAAGATGGAGAAAAGAATGTAAGTTCGAGCGAAGTCGAAGAACAACGTCAAGAAAGAAGATCGAGAACACTGTGAACGCGTTTCAAGATTGGAATCTTCTAGAAGGATGATGGTGGACATTATGCCGCATTTATTGCACCACTTTCCATTATGGCGGTTTTTAGTGCAAATCTTGTTTAGGGCTGAGGTGGCGCAATCTGGGCCATCCAGCCGATTGTAATCTGAGCCGTCCGTTGGACTTGGCCAACTATAAAAGGGGGAGTCCCCCTCATTTGTAATCTCATTAGATTTAGAGGTAGAAGCAGAGCTTAGAGGAGTAGAGAAAAGTTGATAGAGTAGAACGTAAAGTAGTGTAGATTGAAAAGGAAGGAAAGTCTTCCCTTTGGATACTTTGTAAGAGGTTGTCATGTATGCTTTCATAATAAAAGAATTTTCATTGATGGTGAATTCTTCTTTGTTGTGAATAGTTGTTGAGGCTTCTTCGTCCTTCCAATTCACGTAGCATCTTGAAGTAGCTTAAAGTAAAGTAGATTTCATTTCATGCAAGTACTTAGCAATTGTGGAATGTGGTGCTCGATTTGAACAAGGCTTCGTCGTCCATACCACTAGCGGGCTCGCTGACGGTGGGTTCGCCTTGCGTGGTCAACTGGAACTTTGTGAAACTTAACTTCGATTATGGTTTATATGCTGGCATGCGTCGTTGTGATGGTGTCTTCATGCTAAATCATGATCTGAACATCTTAAGTCACTCCTCTGAAGATTGCACCAGTTCCGTGGAAGCTGTCCGAAGTGAGGCAAAACGGAGCTTGGTTGAAGCTTGTGAGAATTGATCGCCATGTCCCACACCCTAGAGTAGACTAGAACACTCTTATCCCTACACCCTTTAAATTCAGTTCATTTCCGATTAGAATTAGGAAACTTGTGCTCACCTTAAATCATTTGAATTACACGAAATCCCTTAATCCACTGTCTGTTGTTAGCTGTCGAACAATTGTGTAAGTCCCCTCGTGAGAACACAGCAACTCACATCAAACCAACTGAGGGTATTCTAAGTATTTGGAACCTTGGAGTTGAAAGCATGATCTTACTCGCAATCTTAGCATGCTGAATACTTTGTTCAAGAGAGGATAGGGTATCCGTTGGGAAACTTTATTCTGTGTTGGTGCGGTCTCAAAAACCACGTCAACACGTCCCACTTCAAGCTTCAATTTGACCTTAATAAAATATAAAATTACCTCAATGAGGCGCCCACCCTTGAAGACCACTTTTTAAAACAACATTAAGTTATAAGACTAGGCCAAGGGGGTAATATAACATTAAAATATAACATTATTTAAATAAATTGAACTTATCTCTCCAGGAAGCATCCCAAGGCCAAAAGTGAAGAAACCAACTGAACCAGCTGAAGAAGAGAACCAACTGTGCCGAAGTCAACAAGACCACTACCAGAAATAAAATTTACTAAAAATAGTAAATTCCAGAAAGTGCTCGAAACGCAAAGCAAGTCACATCACTGCGAAGCTCTCTGAAAACCCAGAAAGAATCCACAATCCAAACACCAAATTTCGAGCAACAACAACCACCAAAACAAGAAACCCTAATTTCACCTTCTGAGCAGCCTACGGTCTCCGGAATAGGCCAACGGTCAACTGAAAAGATCATGCTCAAGAATGGGATATTACAAGCAACTCACAACGAGAAAAATTGAAAAACAAATTACAACCATTAGTTGTGCACACTTCACCTGAGGAAGAATTAGTCAAACCATTAGTTGTACAGCCATCACCTGAGAAAGAGTTACCTGAACTAGATATCAAAAAGTGTGTTATTGAGTCTACTATTGTTGAAACCCCTTCCAGTATCCATCCAAAGTCTTTCGAAGAATTGCAAAAAAGGGTTGCAAAGCTATTTCAAGAATCTTATGAGTCTAGAGCATGTCCATCTTTAGGAAACCAAAAGCCATTTAAAACATTCTTCACCCCTTGGGCATCTCAAGTCATGGCTGATCTCAACAACAATAACAACAATGATAACAATGCGAGAGCATTAGCCCATGACAACCCGGTCACTTTCGAGTTCCCAATTGCGCATCCTGAAGAGGATGATCCTAAGAAAAATATTCCCCATTCTGCTTTGCCCATGTTTCATGGTCTTTCTATTGAGGATCCTGATATGTTTTTATTTGAGTTTGATGTGTTGTGCCACAGTTATGACTATCAAAGCGCTACATAGAAGCTCAAGTTATTCCCAACATCATTGAAGGATGCAGCCTTATGCTGGTTCATGAACCTCAGAAACATCAGAACATGGGACGACATGAAGGAGGTATTTTGGACAAAATACCAAGAGTATTGTAAAACAAAAGAGGTTTGGGACGAGATCTTCCGTACGACATAGAAAGAAGATGAGTCCCTGGAAGATTACCTCAAACGCTTCATGTTTAGCCTACAACGATCAGGACAACCAGGGCTAACTCCTAATACTATTAAAATGTTGTTCTTAGGGGAATAAGAGATGATACTATGGATGCATTGAATTTAATAAGAAAAGGTAATGTCTCTAAATTGAACTTTGACAATATTTGTGACATTTGCAGGAATTACTCCACGTTTCAACGTTCGGGGAGGAGTTATTCAAGTAAGCTTTCTTATTCAAGAAATGCCACAAGTATAACAAAGCGTGAAATAGGTAATTTATTTGAAGATCTTAAAACTGATTTGTTAAACCATATGGGTAAACAGATAGACACTTTATATACTCGTAGAAAGCAAGAGGGAGCTAAAAAGGCCTTGGCTGTATTCTGTCCGACCTACCATAAGAGACATAGTAGTGAGGATTGCCCTTATAATACGACAAATATTTCATCCTTAGAAGAAGCCGGAAAAAGTTCTACCTTAAGGCCTCTTCCCGTAGGTGTGCCTGATATTGAATATTTTGAGGAACTCGTCTACTATATGGCCCCAAGGCGACCTTTTCCACCTCGAGTAATGCATCTTGGGATGACAAATGATTATTTCGTTCCTAGACCTAGCCAATCCAATTCTTTTTCCAATCAACCTAGATGGTATGGGGGTTGGCAACAACCTTCTCAATACCCTCAATGGACGTAGCAATACCAATATGCTTCACAACCGTTGTAGTGGGCATGGAGGCCATAAGTGCCACAACCTTCACCATATCAACAGCCATATCCACCACAATCACAATTTCCACCTCCCATGTTTAACCCATATCAGTAGCGACAACAATTTCTTCCACCCATACCATCATCGTCTACTCAACTAGCCAATCCAACACAACCAACAAAGCGCACACCAATACCAACTCAACCAAATCCAAATCCCAACAATAAGGCAACACAACCCGTATATAAATAATGAGGTGACAGGTTACTCTACTTATCCTGTTAATACTCTAGAATTATATGGAGTCCAATTAAGGTCGGGAAAGGCTCTTCAGGGGCCCGCCATCATTGAAACTAAGGAAGAACCTGAAGAGGATCCAGTAAAGGAACCTCCCTTCCCTGACCGATTTCATTCAGAACCAACACAAAAGGGAGTCTCCCAACCTGAATTTGATTTTTTCAATGAATTACATAATGCTAATATTAAGATCCCTTTGTTGCAGGCCATCAAGGATATCCTCATGTATACAAAAACCGTTCAGGATTTATGCACTCGGAAGCAAAAGAAGAAGCAAGATCCGAAGACCGTCCAAGTTATTGGACAGCTAGCAGACCTCATGCTTGGGAACATAACCATTCCTAAGTACTTGGATCCAGGGAGTCTTGCCATCAAGGTATCAATTGGTAAGGTTATTATTCCTAACACACTTGTTGATCTAAGCGCTGCAATTAATGTTATGACAAATGAAACAAAGGAAAGATTGTCACTGAAGGGACTTAGACCTACTCCCATAGTTCTCCAAATGGAAGACTGATCTTTGGTCAACCTAGAGGGTATGATTGAGGATTTAGTCCTTTCTATTGATTCGTGGGAATACCCAACTGACTTTATGGTTCTACTGCCAAAGATTAAGCTAGGGGAATATCCTTTGATTTTGGAACGACCTTGATTAGCGGTTGCAGATGCATTCATCAACTATCGGTCAGGAAACATGGTCATTTCTAATTGAGAGCACACAAAAAAGTTGACTTTATACCTGTTGATGTGATTTTTGTGACCGCACCAATCAGCAGAACAAAGTATCCGAAGGCTACTTCATTCTCTCTTGATCAAAGAATTCCGTACGCTAAGATTGCAAGAAAGTTCGTACGTTCAACTCCAAGGTTCCGAAAATGCTATGGAATACCCTCAGTCGGTTCGTTGTGATTTGTTGTTTACACGAGGGGACTTACACAATTGTTCAGAATATTTGCAGCTGACAGCAGGTTTATGATTGGAAGGGGATTTTCGTGTGTTGCGGATGATTTGGCAATGAGGTACGTGTTCCTATACTAACCGAAATCGTGCGGAATTTAAATGGATGCAGGGTTTAGAAGATCTAAATTCTAGTCTAAGTGCAAGATGTGTGGAGCTTGACTTCAACAGACTTCAACCGGATTTTTCCTTGCCTCGCGTTGGACAGCTTCAACAAAATCGGTGCAATCTTCAAGGGAGTAGCGAAAGGTGTTCAGATTACAACTCAACATGCAAATACCGTCAGGACAACGCATACAAACACATAAATTGCAATCAAAGTTAAGTTTGAAAAGGATTCCAGTCGACCACACAAGGTAAGCTTACCATCAACAAGCTTACTAGTGGTATGGATTAAACGAAGCTGCTTCAATCAATCGCCACAAATCCACAACTAACTACTTGCATGAAAATGAAAATCACTCTACTTTGAGTTCTACTTGAAGTAGAAGGACGAAGAAGTCTTGCTAGCTGCTCATAACAAAAGACAAAATTATCATCAATGAAACTTTTTTTATTATGATAGTTTTCGCAACAACCTCTTACAAAGTTCTCATGGGAAAACTTTCCCTCTCCTTCAAACTATGCTATGCAATGAAACTATGCTAACTCTAAACTGTCTCTCTATGCTCTATTCTCTGATCTATAATCTCTAGTCAAATGATGTACAAATGAGGGGAGTCCCCTTTATATAGCTGTCCAATCTCAATAGACGGTCCAGATTAAATTACAATGGACGGCTCAGATTGAGCCACATCAGCCCTAGACTAGATTCTGCCCTAAAAACCGCCAGAAGGTGGAGTGGTGCAATTAATGAGCACAAAATAGGCAGATTCTTCCTTTGACCACTATGGGCAATTAATGCCCACTATCCTTCTAGAAGATTCTCGTCCAGGATCCCATTCCCATTGTTTTTCCCTCTGACCGCAAAAGCAACAAACCGGGCCAGCACTGCATCAACTTCTTGCTCAGAAATAGCCGGAGTAAGATTAAGATGGTACTCAAGGATAGCAATCGTCTGCTCCTGCTGAATACAAGATTTTCTCCAAGCCTCGATGGATTCCTGCATGCTCTAAATAATAGCGGAGAATGTGGAGATATTCTCAAAGTCCACCTGAGCAAATACTCTCATCTCAGAGAAGAATGGTTGCAATCTTCCTTTCAATCCATCCACTGTCACCTCCTCGGGAGTTAGTCGTTTCGTGAATAATGCCTCCAACATATTGAAGATGCCTCCCTGAATATTTCCCATGGTCTTCCTGATCTTGGCCGACTCTATTCTTGCCGTGTCAAAGAAACCTCAGCCAGTGAATGCAACAGAATACCAACCTGGAAAATCATATCGATCCCCTGCCTCAATCACCTCCACTTCAATCAAAGTTTGCACTGGCATACGCATCAAAGCAGCCAAGCGTGGAATAGTCTTGTCCTGAAATATGTATCATTCCATGCCTACTCAATGTTCTCCATACGGGAGAGGATGTTGGAAGCATGCTGGAAAGAGAAGACAAGATCTACAATGAATCTCTCAGCTTCAGCATGAACACCGCCAATCCACTTGTCTCCCTCTTGAATGGCCTTCTTCATCTCCTCGAGCCTGCTGATTGACTCCCGTGGAAGCTCAGGTGGAAGTTCCACCGTTGGGTTCTCCTGAGCACATGGATGTGCTAGATGCTGCACATACCCAACTAACGCCCTATGCTCTCTTTTCAACCTCTTGTATTTTTCTCCCTTTCAAAGTAGCCTATCTTTCAGTGCCTGGAAGGAGTTTTCATCTTCCTCGATTACTTGTACTCCAATAGGGCGCCCCAATTCAACCGTAGTGATCGTGTAATTTTCAGGCATTACTTCATCTAGATCACATTCTTCCCTCGGAACCGCAACATGAATAGTGCGAGAACCGGACTCATCTATTTCCATCCTGGAATACTTTCTGGCTCTCTTCCTCTTAGGTGACTCGCTTATTCTATTAAGGAGCTCTTCCATATCTACTGTCGGGTCGGTGTTGTCCTCCTGATCTCTCCTTATTGCACTTGTGAGCCAATTTGGAACATTTTGTTGAGCGTCGCAGACAACAAGGGGTTGCTCCTCTGTTGCTTCTACTTCATGAAGTTCCTCTTCAGCAACATTCGATTGAGGCTCATCCATTTCCATGTGCTGACTGTTAGATTTAGGTGATCAGATTTAATGCACAGAAAATAATTCAAAATCAGACAGAGTAACACAGCATATACCCTGGGAAAACCCTCCTCTTGAGGGAGAAAAACCTAGCAACAAAGATCTCTCTTTTATATATCAATAATGGCAACAATTCACTCTACAATGAGGCCACACACAAGGCCAATATTCAGTATCAGCAATGGCTGTAGAACAATCAAATAATATGCTCTTACTTGATCTCTGATCTGCACTTAACTTCACAATCTGCACTTAGAAGAATTCGCACTTCTCTCTTGCACTTGAAAAAATTCACTCTTGACAGTATGAAACTGCTCTTCAAAGATATTCACAATCTTTTGAACAGATTCGCACACAGCTTAGATATAATTCGTACTCAGCACTTGGAGAAAGTTCGCACTTGCTTGATGTTCGCCCTTGATCATATAAAATATTCGCACTTGATCAGATTGAACTTGATCATCAACAAGGAGAGAAGTGGTCTCTTATAAATACATGGCTATATGAGATCTCACAAGGTCGGCTTCAAACATAAATTACAATTTGAACAAGTCGGCCAAGATAAATAATCAATACAAGTCATAAAGAAAGTCGGCCAGAATAAGAATTATATCATTTACAAAGAGATGCGCCCATACTCAATTATTCTCACATATAAATAAATAGCCAATAGGCTACATTTATTTATGACTTTACTCGAGGCTGGAAGGATGAACCCGAAGCTGCTCAATATCATTAACACTCCCTCTCAGCTAGGGAGAGAACTTCCAGCTGCACAATACGAATCGTCTCAATATGAGGTCCATCAGCCATTATTTCCTGCAATCAGATATAAAGAGAAGGATATCACCTCAACGTGATGACGAACATCATGGCTACATCCATGTGTGAAATAACATATCACCTCATTGTGATATAGACCACCATGGCTACACCCATGTATGGAAAGGAGCTTATCACCTCATCGTGAAAGCATATCACCTCAATGTGATATCAACCATCATGGCTACACCCATGTATGGTATGTACAAGTGTCCATCACTTGCGTGATGTTGTCACCTCAATGTGACTTTCACCATGGCTCTCCCAGAGGGTGAAACACAAGTACACAAGAAATTATCACGGATTCTCTCACGTGATGCTGTCATGGAGTCACACACATGACATCCACCATGACTCAGCTCAGAGGGTGGAAACAAGGGCTTTCACCTCAAATTCTTCCGTCACAGAAGAAAATGCAATAGTAAGTACAAGTGTTCATCACTTGCGTGATGTTGTCACCTCAACGTGACTTTCACCATGACTCTCTCATAGGGTGAAACACAAGTACAACATATGTCATGGAGTCGCACACATGACATCCACCATGACTCTCTCAGAGGGTGGAAACAAGGGCTTTCACCTCAAATTCTTCCGTCATAGAAGAAGATGCATTAACAAGGGATTTCACCTCGAACTTCTCTCACAGAGAAGAACTCATTAAACAGGGTCACTGATGCTGAGACTCTTTCTCAGTTAAGGCTGGATTCTCCACCATATCAAGCTTATCTCGAAAGTACACAACTTTATCCTGGCGAGAGGCTTGGTGAGAATATCTGCCATCTGCTCATCAGTGTTGATGTACCTCAACTGAATAGCCTTCCGCAGTACCATATCTCTGATATGGTGGTACTTGATCTCAACATGCTTGGAGCTGTCATGAACCATAGGATTGACAGAAGGCTTCACACAATTCTGATTATCATAATGAATAATAGTAGGCTCCATTGATTGTCCAAACAATCCTGCCAGGAGCTTACAAAGCCACACTACTTCCCGAGTTGCCATACAAGCTGCTATGTACTCGGCCTCTGCTGTACTCAATGCTACAGATGACTGCTTCCTACTGCACCAGGATATCATAGCAAATCCCAACCTGAAGAATATCTCAATCCATATCCAACTGTGCCACGCAAGTATCTCGAGATATGCTTTTCTGCAACAAGATTACCATCTTCTTCAGGCTCAACAGGCTCCCTCTAAATCTTCAGGCACTTGCATCAACCTTTTGACCTCTTCGTCCAAGATTTCCTGCAACACTTTGACTTAGATAAATGTTTTCCAGCGCACACCTTTGGTACTGAAGAGAGTTCAGGATAGTCCTCCTCGACCTCATCTCAGATTTCACTATTCTGAATAGGTTTGCGGAGCTACCAATGACAAATCCAGATGACAGTCTTGAGCAATTCTGATCTCAGCAGCTGAAGGGATCTTCTAAGGATTTAGCACCTAGCTTTGCAATACAGTAATCTTCACTTCTTCTCAGTGAGTTACAAAACTCCCTCTTGATCCCTGCTTCAGAGATTGCAAAGAAGACTTCTGGAAGTGGACTCCCTCTAACCACCAGCTCAGTTCCATGGCTGCAAGTTGTGACATCACGCTTGATCATTTCTTTGGTTGGCATGACTTCCTCATAAGATGCCTCAGGCTTTTCATCGCTAATCAATCTCTCATTACCTTCCAGCTTCTTAGCTGTTCACAAAGCATTTTAGAGAGAGATTACTAACAGTTTATAACTATCCAAAGAAATATCGAGACTAGAGTCATACAAGGTTTACTATCTCAGGTTATAGCATGAACACATAAGATTTTATGAACAAAATTAAAACATGGATTAAACAAATCAACCTATAAGAGAAATACATCAAGGAATCAGAATGAAGGGATAAGGAAACTTATCTTTATTGAATTCTGATATATCCTGCTTCCATCTTTTGCTCCTCTTGAGAGTGCTAAACTCAGCATCAACAAAATACAGTCTGCACAACTATAGATTTCTTACATGCAGCCAGCATGTTCAATATAGGACTAGCCTTCTCAAGGCACCATCGCAGTCCATGAACATGGAGAAGGATATCGATGTGATCATCACAACGAAATTGCATTTCATTTTTCATCTCAGAGTCACACTCAGAGATCTAGCATTAAACAATTCACAAAGAATGGTGTCTCCAAAGGGTCTTATCTTGCTAAACACTAGTCAAGAGAAAACATGATCTTATTATGCATACACAATCAAATAAATGACATCAAATCTGCACAACTCCGCAGACTGAAATTTTTGCCCTAGATTTCAAAACAAGAATGAACAATAATAAGATACTTATCTTGTTGAATGCTTTTTCGGGTCATATCTGTCCCAAGGTCAGACCCAATGACCAAAAGGAGAAGCAAAAAAACAGCAGTGAGACCTCAGCTGAGTGCTGTTCCTTAAGAGAGCTTACACCAGCATCATACAAAAAAAAATTCAGACATGACAAATACTCCATTCTGATCTTCCTCTGAATTCTGCAAAGTATCTTTATGCTAGAGTACACAATTCAAGAGAAAATACAACCTCTATTCACACAAGATCCAAATAAATGAAAGAACTCAACAAACATAAAAAAAATACTTATCTCTTGAGATCATAATCTCCTTGAGTGTTGTGTATGTCTGCACTTGTCTTTCCTGTGAAATGCTTTCACAATCAGAAGGCATGAGATTCCTCTGCCTCATGAAGTACATGTGAGGGCAAGCTCATCCTTTACTCACATCAGCGAGCTTCTTTCCTTCAAACACTAAACACAGATTCGAGTATGCCCTAAGTTCGATCCTTTTGAGCTTTAGACCCGCCAATATTCTGATGCAACTTCAGGTAACCATAGTCGTGTTTCTATGAAGGTGCCGAAGAAATGATATGACAATTTGTGAGAGGCGAGAGCCAAAAGCTACGCAGCCATGAGTCAAAGAAACAGAAGTCACTCAACGAACTTTAAGCCAGATAGGATGCGTTAGTCAAGCATTTTTGAACCCTAACTTCGACTGAGTTGACATTCTGAATTCTAATGAAGCCCATTGATCTTTGACAGAAACGAGCATAGATGGGACTCCAAACTGAGAGAAACATTCTCGATGAAGAATTTCATCAAATATCCGCAGACTCAAGCTAGAGCTTTATTCAAGCCTCCGACAATCAACCAACAGATTGATCACTAAATAATGGCATCACTGATGATGCACATCCATAGAGATTTGAAGAGAGGCGACACTTCCATGAGCGGCTGATTTTAGATTCCTTAACAACATAGGAATGGCAACAACAGAAAGATCATGATCCTTCCCTCATCAAACCTTCAGAGAAATAGATAAATCTGATCGGATGTTTTCAAGACCCGCTCTGATACCATGTTAGATTTAGGTGATCAGATTTAATGCACAGAAAATAATTCAAAATCAGACAGAGTAACACAGCATATACCCTGGGAAAACCCTCCTCTTGAGGGAGAAAAACCCAGCAACAAAGATCTCTCTTTTATATATCAATAATGGCAACAATTCACTCTACAATGAGGCCACACACAAGGCCAATATTCAGTATCAGCAATGGCTGTAGAACAATCAAATAATATGCTCTTACTTGATCTCTGATCTGCACTTAACTTCACAATCTGCACTTAGAAGAATTCGCACTTCTCTCTTGCACTTGAAAAAATTCACTCTTGACAGTATGAAACTGCTCTTCAAAGATATTCGCAATCTTTTGAACAGATTCGCACACAACTTAGATATAATTCGTACTCAGCACTTGGAGAAAGTTCGCACTTGCTTGATGTTCGCCCTTGATCATATAAAATATTCGCACTTGATCAGATTGAACTTGATCATCAACAAGGAGAGAAGTGGTCTCTTATAAATACATGGCTATATGAGATCTCACAAGGTCGGCTTCAAACATAAATTACAATTTGAACAAGTCGGCCAAGATAAATAATCAATACAAGTCATAAAGAAAGTCGGCCAGAATAAGAATTATATCATTTACAAAGAGATGCGCCCATACTCAATTATTCTCACATATAAATAAATAGCCAATAGGCTACATTTATTTATGACTTTACTCGAGGCTGGAAGGATGAACCCGAAGCTGCTCAATATCATTAACACTGACTATCCTCCTCAAGACCCTGAACTTCAGGCTCCGTAACGTCCTCGTCTTCAAAAGATGCCTCGAGTGCACAATCCAAGCGAGTGTCTGTTTCTGTCTCTTCATCTTCATCCGGCTAGTTGGCACTCCCAGGAGCATTAGCGCTCTGACTATCAGGCTCCCTAGGCGATGGCTGGTTAACTTCTTCCATTTCCTGCTCTTCATTCACTCTAACCCTCTGATTTGCAAATATTGAAACTTCTTGTACGTTGGAAGAGTGAGCCAACAGCTGAATAGGCGATGCTTCCTCCGTTCGCTGAGGCTCGGGCGGAACTGGTTCCTCCTCCTGTGGCTCCATAGCTTGGGCGGCCTGCTTTCTTCTTCTTGTTGATGCCGGTGGCCTGTGATCTCCCATGAGGTTGTATGTGAGGGAAATTGATCTGCTTTTAAGCCTGTGAACATGCCTATCCACCCAGCCCCTTGTGAAAGTTAAGACAGGCATAGACAATGTGTCTAAGTCTGTGATCTCCGATTCTGCCCAATCAGGTGGTGAGACTAGCGTGCCTCTCACTGATTCATAATCAAGTTGTGTAACATGGACGTCCTCATCCACCTGATCCAGAACCTGGACAACCTCACATTCCTTGGTCAGTTTCAGAGGCAATCTAGAGAACATCCTCCTTCTGATCTCAGTTTCATCTTCCGCATTCACCCAAAAATCTTCTACATGAGCCTTGTGTCGATATTCTTCACCTTGTATCATTCCAATCCTTCTGTAAGGATCAAAGTCCTGTCGGCCCGTGTGGAGGGTGAAGTGATAAAATTGTAACTCATCCTCCGCTTTCTTGGCTGCTTTTAAAGAAGGGCACTCCTCAAGTGAATTTCCCATAACAATAGGGAAGTGCAATCCTCCTTTCTTCCTTTTCCTTATGATTTTGTCATAGGCCATGAGTTGCCTAGACACTTCGAGCATCACCATCCTATTTGTGGGGTACCTTGGCAGTCGGTAGGCATATGAATGGAACCCCGGCAGCCTTATGTAAGTGAACTTCGGGAACTGGATAAACCAATACCTGTAATCTTCAATCAACTTTTGTGCATCCTTGGATATTCTTTTATGTGTGCTCCGTTGAAGAGTCCTGGTGATGTGCATAGTGAAAGCATCGTTCACTCTCTTGAAGCTGGAGGTATCAGTCACGTGCAGCTACCTGCAAGCTTCATGGATTTTAAATTGACCAAAACAACATCCAATCGGCTCCTGGTACGTTAGCCCCTTATACTTCGTCATTCGAGCTAGCATATAGATGACATCTGAGCTCATGTAAAACGTCTTTGTTCTCCTTAGGCTTCTGAATTGTTCATCTATGTTGTCACTGATCATCTTCGCCCAATCTACATATTCTTTCCCTTCTAACACCACGCTGATGTAGAAGAACATCCAAGGCTCAAAAGCATATGCCTGTGGGCTGCCATTCACCCGGCTGAGCATCATGATTAAATCATAGTATTCTTGTTTCAGCTCCTCTGAGATGATCTGCTTTGGCAACTTGGCACCAGGAGGCTTTGGCTTTGTTGGCGTAACAACTAGCACCTCTGGAGTAAGAGTTGGTATGGACAGCTATGCACACTACGCAATGAGTGCTCTTCAAATTAGGAGGGGAAGCTCTCTCGTTGTGCTTGACAAAAATGCTTTGAAAAGGAAAGTAAACTAAACTAAATCCTGTCTTTTTGTTTCAGCTGTAGAGGCACAAGGCTTTCTCGAAAACTGTATACGTTGCAGCTGAGTATTTTCTGGTTTCGCAGACTACTAACTACAACTCGGCTTAATTACTTAAAATCTATCTAGTTTCCTCAAGAAAAACAGAGCATGAGGAAATGGAGCAAGGGTGACTATCTGACGATAAACAAGTATAGATTCTCAACTTGAAGGCAAGGTGGCACATCTATCAGCTCAATCTAAACTAGTTTATTGGAAACAACAACAAACGATAAACTGAATACAAATTTTCTACTTGAAGGCAAGGTGGCACAACTATCAGCTTAATCTGAATAAGTTTATTATTCACACACATCACACGATAACCAAGTACAGATTCTCTACTTGAAGGCAAGGTGGCACATCTATCATCTCAATCTGAACAAGTTTATTGAACACAAAACAAATTTGATCTAACTAAGGAAAGAATTCACCATTATAATTGCATGAAACCCTATGTGGCATAACAATTCATCATAATAGTGAAAACGCATGAAGAGATACAAAAAGAGCAATATTGAGAGCAAGGTAGGCACAACATATATTTCTCTCTCGTGCAAAAGTTATGTACAAATGAGCAAAAGCTCTTATTTATAGACATCAAAAGGTGTAGGGAACCCTAAAATCACCTTGAGTCAACTACAGTCTTGCAATGCATGCAAAATTTATTGCTAAGCCCTAATAAAGCAAACTATACAGTTAATTGGAAAGCTACCATCAGTTAACCGAAACATCTAATCTAAAAATGGACAATTGTGCAAGCATGCACGTCCTTATTGAAAGCATGTTAACTAGAAGACTACCATTAGTTAACGGGAAACCCTAAATAAAACTCCAAGTAAATAAACCTGATCTCAGAATAGATATGCATGTGATGAGACAACGAGTTAACTTGAAAGGGTAACGCCAAGTTAACTCCTGTGTATAAAGTCTATTCTGAGAGGTGGGAACTGAAGTCTACTGATCATGATCTCGAGCAGTCAATCCCTCAACGAGATTGTTAACTGCATCACTATCTGGAGCTCTGATACTCTGTTGAAGAATGTTATGCCTACGCAGCATGTCCTCACCAGCTATGATCTGGGACTTGTTGATGTGATTTTTGTGACCTCACCAACCAGGTAGAACAAAGTTTCCAAATGGATACCCTATTCTCTCTTGAACAAAGTATTCAGCGTGCTAAGATTGCAAGTGAGATCACGCTTTCAACCCCAAGGTTCTTTAAATGCGAATAGGCTCAGTTTGGTTGATGTGTGTATGCTGTGTACTCACGAGGGGACTTACGTAGTTGTTCAAATGCGTGTAGTAACGACCAATATGTGCTTTTGAAGGGGATTTTTGCGCGAATGATTTGGCTTTACAATGCAAGTTTCCTAAAATTAACCAAGATTATGCGGAAATTGAATGGTTGCAGAGATTTCTAAAATTTTAAGTTTTAATCTAAATGCAAATGAATGTTATGCTTAACTTGAATGAACTTCGGACAAACCTTGCCTAGCCTCCCTTAGGACAGCTTCAACAAAGCATGTGCAATCTTCAAAGGGTGAAAATGATGTTCAAATCACAATCCAATGATGCAATTACCATCACAGCGATGCATAACTACACATGAATTTCGATCGAAGTTAAATGCAAAATGTTCCAGTTGACCACGCAAGACGAGCTTACCATCAGTAAGAACGTTAGTGGTATGGATAAAAGAAATTCACTTATGTCAAGCATAAACATCCATGTCTAAATACTAGCATGAGATTAACTCCTAATTGAAGTCAAAGGAATAAGAAACCTCACGAACTATTCCAAACAAAGTTGAAATTCACCATCAATGAAAAGCTTTATTAAGAATAGTCTTTTGTGACAATCTCTTACAAAAATTCTCAAAGGGAGAATTCCCCTTCTTCAACAATGCAAATGAGAAACTACTCTAACTCAAAAGCTTCTACTCTCTATTCTGCTTCAACAATAGCTCTCTATTCTCTGATTCTATGACTACTAGAGTACAAATGAGGGGGACTCCCCCTTATATAGCTGGCCTGTTTCAACCGACGGCCCAGATCGAATTACAATGGAGGGCTCAGATTGAGCCACCTCAGCCCTAGACAAGCTTTGCCCTAAAAACCGCCAGAAGGTGGAGGAGTGGCGTCATAAATGCTCCTAAAAATAGCAGATTCCTCCTTTGACCAGTATGAGCAATGAATGCCCACTAACCTTCTAGAAGATTCTCGTCCATGACCCGGATTCCTTTGCTCTTCTCTCTGACCGCGTACGCTATGAATCGCGCCAGCACTGCGTCGACCTCTTCTTCAGAAATTAATGGAGTGAGATTCAGCTGATACTCCAAGATGGCTACCATTTGCTCGTGCTTCTCACAAGATTTTTCCCAAGTCTCCATAGAATCTTGCGTGCTCTGAATGATTGTTGAAAACGTAGAGATGTTTTCAAAATCCAACTGGGAAAATGTCCTCATCTCTGTAAAGAATGGCTGCAATCTTGCCCCTAGTCCTTCTGCATCTACCTCCTCATGTGTAAGCCTTCTTGCGAATACTGACTCCAAAGTGTTGAGAATACTCTCACGAATATTCCTCATAGCCTTTCTGATCCTGGAGGACTCCATTGCTGCAGTGTCAAAGAAACTCTTCCCCGTGAACGCTGCTGAATGCCACCCACGGAAATCATACCTATCACCTGCTTGAATTACCCCTTCATTCACCAGAGTTTGCGTGGGAACACGCATCAAAACAACAAGACGTGGGATAGTTTTGTCTTGAAAGATGTGGGTATCTCCCCAAGCTTGCTCAACATCATCCAAGCGTGAAAGAATACCGGAGGCATTTTGAAATGCTGAGGCAAGATCCGCCATGAACTTTTCTGCCTCAACGCGGACACCATTTACCCACTTATCTCCTTCTCGCACAACCCTCTTCACTTCTTCAAGGCCGCTGATCGGCTCTCGTGGCAACTCTGGTGGAAGTTCTGCCGCTGGATTACCTTGAGCAACAGGACGTGCGAGATTTTGCACATACTCAATCAACGGTCTGTGCTCTTTCTTCAACCTTTTGTACTTTCCCTCTTTCTTTACCAGCCTATCTTTTAATGCTTGAAACGAACTTTCAGCCTCTTCCACCACCTGTGCTCCAGAAGGACGTCCCAATTCGACTGTGGTGATTGTGTACTTCTCCGGCATTGCATCACTCAAGTCATGATCTTCCCTTGCGGTAGCGATATGAAGGCTGCGGGAACCGGCCTCATTGGTTTCCATCCTTGTATATTTCCTTGCCCTCTTCCGCTTAGGCGACTTGCTTGTTCTGTTTAAGAGTTCTTCCATTTCAAGTGCTAGGTCGGCGTCATCATCTTGGTCCCTTCTGATTGCCTGTGAAAGCCAATTTCGTTGAATATCATAAATAATCAGGGGCTGCTCCTCAGTTGCTTCCACTTCTCGAACTTCTTCCCGAGCAGTATTTGTTGGAGGCTCAATTATCTCGACCTCTTGATCACTCCCCTCATGAATCCCAGCATCTTCTTCTCCGAAGGAAAAGTCAAAGTGGGTTTCCATGTCTGATTCTTCCCCTTCATCCCGCTTACTGGCAGCTTCAGGATCATTCACACTCTGAGTATCAACTTCTTTCAGCATTGGTTGGTTAACTTCTCCGACTTCCGGCTCCTCATTTCTTGGAGCTCTCTGACTAGCAAACAATGAAACTTCACGCCTACTGGAAGAATGAGATACCAGCTGAGTGGACGCTGTATCCTCCGACCCCTGCGGCTCCGGCTGAACGGGCTCCCTTCTTGATTCTGGACCTCGTGTGAGTTGCTTCTTCCTCTTTGCTACCACCGGCGGCCTTCTATCACCCATGAGGTCATACGTGAGGGCGATTGACCTTCTCCTTAATCTATTAACACGCTCATCCACCCATGCTCTAGTGAATGTCATGACCGGGATAGACAGAGTGTCTAGATCCACAATCTCTGGTTCGGCCCAATCTACTGGTGGCATCGGAGCATTCTTTACCGTTTCATAATCCGGATGGGTGACCCTAGTATCCTCCTCAAGTTGATCTGGCACCTTAATCACCTCACACTCCCTGATTAGCTTTAGAGGCAGCCTTGAAAACATCCTTTTCCTAATTTCGTCCTCGCTCCCAGCATTTGCCCAAAAGTCTTCCAGGTGGGCCTTGTGTTTGTATTCTTCTCCTTGGACCGTTCCAATCATTCCCCTAGGATCGAAACTCTGTCGGCTGGTATAAAGGGTTAACTTGTAGAATTTCAGCTCATCCTCGGCCTCTTTGGCTGCTTGTAAGGTAGGGCATTCCTCGAGTGAATTTCCCAACACAATGGGAAAATGCAAACCTCCCTTCTTCTTTCTTCTAATGATCTTGTCATAGGCCACCAATTGCCTGGACAACTCAAGCAATACCATTCTGTTAGTTGGATACCTAGGTAGTTTGTAGACATGTGAATCGTACCCTGGCAGCCTCAAATAGGTAAACTTTGGGAATTGGACGAACCAACACCCATATTCTTCTACCAGCATCTGCGCCTCCTCGGATATTCTTTGTTGTAGCCTTTGCTGAAGGGTCCTTGTGATGTACATGGTAAAAGCGTCATTCACTCTTTGAAAGTCACCAGTGTGAGTAAGATGTAACTGTCTGCATGACTGGTGAATCTTGAACTGATTGTAGCCGCAGCCAATTGGCTCCTGGTACGCCAATCCTCTGTACTTGGTCATTCGAGCCAACATGTAAATGACATATGAGCTCATATAAAATGTTTTTGTTCTTCTGAGGCTCCGGAACTGCTCATCGATGTTATCACTTATCATCTTCGCCCAGTTTACTTGCTCGTTCCCCTCGAGCACTACACTGATGTAAAAGAACATCCATGGCTCGAATATGAATGACTGTGGGCTACCATTGACTCTACTGAGAAGCATAATGATGTCGCAGTACTCCTGCTTTAGCTCCTCCGAGATTATCTGTTTCGGTAGCTTGGCAGCAGGTGGCTTTGGCTTGCGCATCCATGAGGTGTTTATCCTTTTCATGCACTTTTCAAAGGTGGTGGCGTACATCTTATCTGCCTTGGCCTTGGACTTATACAACATATTGTCCGTAGCAAGTATTCCAAACGCCTCGCCAATTGCATCTGGAGCGAAATTAGCCATGATCATACCGTCCGGAGAGGTGATAGTTCGATCCTCAGAATTGTAGAAGTTGGCACACTCAAGGATCAACTCGGGACAACGGACTGCCGGTTGGAAGCCTGCTGCATTGTACAATCCGCTCTTGACGATGTTACGTGATGCATCTGTTGGAAGGTTGCCACCTTGCCCGTACATTCGGCGTATGAATGTCTCGAGGTTGAAGGACCCGAGGTTGGTGTCCGTCAAATTGCCATACTTTGAGATGATTTTCGACTCCGGGATAAAGGACTTCTTTAGGCCCTTGATGATCGCCTGCCTGGAGGCGTTCTCTTTGACAGCTTCGTTGTTTGCAGCCTTAGTTCCAGCCTTGCTAGTTCCAGCAGCGTCAGCCATCTGCAAACAAAAGCGAATATTACTCCAACTTTTTAAAACAACAAACACGCGAGGCGGCTGGCGGTTGGAGTTGGCTGCAAAAATAGATACAAGTTAGTAGCCTCAGCATCCAACTTCAACTTTCGACAACTTGCAGCCAAAAGAAATATTCAACTCCACGCAAGAAATTAACTCTATCAATCTCAATCTTCGAAAAAAAAACGTGTTAAGTCTCAGCAATATTTAAATCAGCAATTCCGAATATTTAAAATCAGCAAGCTTGCGAATTACAAATTACCAAGTTTGAAATCAGCTCTTCGACAGTTATACATCAGCAACTTCGAAGAGTTTTAAATAAGTCCGAGAGTTATTAACGTGCAAGTTTAAATCAGCAAGTTTCAATAATTTAGAATCAACTTTTCGAAAGTTATAAATCAGCAACTTCGAAAAGCAATCGAAAATCAGCACTTCGAAAATTATAAAACAGCAACTTCGAAGGCTTCACGATTTAAATCCAATTTGATTCTAACACTTGGCAATTTCAGAAAATTTAAAGCTCAAACAACTTCGAATTCAAACAATTTCAATCTTCAGCATTAATGATTTCAGTATTTCAAACTTCGAAAACATTTCAAAAGTATTTCGACTTTCAGCAAAATAAAAAGTTTCAGCAACTTCGGGTACTTACCTCAGCAACGTGAAGAAATAAAAATGCTAAACGCTTCAAACTTTACTTCGAAGCACTTCGCAACTCCGAATCTCAGCAACTTCAAGAAATCAACTTTCAGCAACTTCAATCTCTCAGCAACTCTCAAATGAAATCTCACAACTCAACTTGCCAGCATAAATTCCAACTTCGAATCTTGTGAAATGAGAATGAAAATCCTCAGAGTTTTATAGCAAAAGGCTGGCGCTAATTTTAGCAGATGCCTTTTATTCCCTTCATAATGACTGACGCGTTTGCTAAATTTAAAAGGGAATATTCCAGTTGTCAGGCAGTTTTTATGACAATTTGCTATTCGGGGAGATTCTTTCCTCGATTAAAATTTAAAATTCCCCCCCGACTGCCAGTTACCTCCAGTAATTTCGAGAAAATCATTTTTACATTGATTTGAAGTTATTTCAACTGCATTTTAAAATGGCACTTTTAATTTATTAAAAATTTTAATTTAATTGCCAGTTTAATTTATTTCTTCGACGTATTTTAAATATTCGATGTCGATTGTCAAAACTGGCTAGGCATAATTTTATTTTCCATCCGTAATAACTCCGAAACAAATTCCCCTCACTTGAAATCGTCCGAATTTTAAAATTTCATGTGTCGAAATTCAAAGGGGACTTTAAATATTGACTTAGGAAAATAATTAATTAATTAAATTAAATTAATTTCTCCGTCTTGGGCAAATTTAAAAATTTATCGCCTAGAGAAATTGTATAACTTCCAACGCCTAGCTTGATTTTCATCTTCAATCTTGCCTTCGAATTTCACGTGATTATAAAAGGGGGGGGGGATATTTAATTTTTTTAATCATTTTAATATTTATTCATCACCCCCTTTAACTAAGGCGCACTTGATATGTTAAACTTTTATTCCCAACGCCTCTTAATTTATTCTTCAATCCCTTCCTTTGACTTAGGCGCACATGTGATATCTCCAACTTTTCATTTTTTTCAACTTGAGGTTTATGAATCAAGGCGCATCTAAGGGAAGGCACTTTCAAATTCCCACGCCTTAATTAATTTTCCAGCTCTTTCTTCCAACTTACACCCTGGGCGCATATAATGCCTTGAACTTTTAATTTGTTGACACTTAGGAAATTTCTACTCTTCAATGCCCAAGGGCGCAAATGGGGGTATGTGCTTTTAATTTCCATGACTTAAACGAAATCTCCCAAGTCAAGAAAGGGGGGCGCATATGACAGATCCAGCTTCAAGTTTTTCATACTTAGAATATTCTCAAACTCCGAAATGTCTCCTTCCAAGCTGGGCGCAAACAAGAGGGCAAGCTTTTAAATGGAGGCGCATATTAACCATGGAACTTTTAATTTTGCCATCTTCATGACCTGGGGCGCAAATACTGCTCTGGACTTCCAGATTTGTGTCACTTGGGAAATTTCTAGTTTTCAAGCTTAGGCGCATTTGCCAGACTCACTTTCCAGCTTCAAGGCGCATTTGGGATGGTCTATTTTCACTTCTCCACGCCTTAGAAACCTTGTTTATTTCCTCCTTGAAGTAGGGCGCATATAAGAGGGGTTGCTTTCATTTCAAGCACTCAATGTTTTAATGAACTTTCCTCTCCAGGCGCATATCATAGGTCGAGCTTTCAGTTTTGTCAAGAGGGGCGCATATAACATAGTCAACTTTCAATTTCAACATTGGGCGCAAATCACCCATCTTCCTTTCATTTTCAACATTAGGCGCAAATCACCCACCAAGCGTTCATTTTTTGGCACTCAGGCGCATTTGAAGGTTCCAGCTTTCACTTTTTAAGAAGGGCGCATATGGCTATGTCAACTTTCACTTTCACTGCTCTACACACTTAGGCGCATTTGAGTGGGTTTACTTTCAGTTTCCAACACATAGAAAAATTTCCATCATTCCAACCTTCTTGGGCGCATTTGACCCTAACAACTTCAAGTTTTTATACTCAGAAAATTTCAAGGCTTTCTTCTCTCCCAGGGCGCATTTGAGTGCTGGAGCTTTCACTTTTTGTCCCAAGCGCATTTGACAAGGTGTGTTTTCATCTTGACTAGGGGCGCATATAACATGGTCAACTTTTAATTTCAACACCCCAGGCGCATTTTCAAGGGTCAACATCTACTTTTGAAGAGGGGCGCATATGAGGGTCCTTACTTCCATTTTACTTGCCTTAGAAAATTTTCTTGCCTTTTCAACTCCTCCTTCCTCCCAAGGCGCATTTCAGCATGTCTACATCCAATTCAAATGCCTTAGTGAAATTTTTCACTTTTCCTTACTCCACCTTGGGCGCATTTTGATGGGTGGACTTTTACTCTCCAACACTTAGTGAAATTTCCGCCTCTGTTCAGCCTTGAAAGCGAGTTTTACTACTGGACTTGAAATTTTATCCTTTTTAACAAATTTTTCGCCTTCTGCCAAATTTGAGTTGATTTTCCTTTGTCAACCCTAATTTGCCCTGACTTTCTATTTTTAGAAAGTTCTTTGAATTTTGCGCCGTTGACTGAATTCTGACCCTGGGAAGCCCGATGTCTGCCTTGCTCTGAATTTCACTTGATTTGTTCCGTCAGTGCCTGATGCCTGTTTGCGCCTGCTATTTTTAGCAACCTGCTAAAAATAGAAACTGTTCAGAAAGTCTTCAAATTTCATGTGAATATCCGAAACATGGTGATCGTCACTGGAAGCTGTTTCTGCATGAATGTCGGTCCCGCCCTTGATTTTAGGAAACCCTAACTGACCTGCTAAAAATAGCAACTGTCTGATTCTTCATTCTCTGTAACTCTGTTTGCCTTGAAATTCGCGCCACGGATTACTTATCAACTGTTTGACCTGTTTACACTAAGACTCCACGCCGACATGCCATTTATAGTCTTCAAGTGACTTACTATTTATAGTAAGTGCCTCGCTTCGAGACTTCCTTTGTCTTTGTCTTGAAATTTGGACAGTGTGCCCTTGTTGGTGAATTTACCCTCTACGCCGACGCCGAGATCAACTTTCTATTTATAGCCTGCGGCTGGAGCATTTTACTAAAAATAGCAGTTCTCCGATTGCCTTCAAATTTTGCCAGCAGACTATCCGAAGGGTGCTGATTGTGATGGATACCTCAGTTTTGAATATTTTGACCTCTGATTCCTCATTTTTAGCGCTGAAGCTTGAAACCCTAATTTTGTGCATGCTGCTCAGATGAGCTCCGTTTGACCTCGTTTCAGTTGCATGATGATCAGCTTGCATTTCTGAGGTGTTGAGTGGCTGCCTGAGAGATACCTGCTAAAAATAGAAGGCGCCGCGTGACCGACCGGGCTGCTGGATGATCTTGCATGTCATACTGCCCGAAAAATCTCGGAAAACCCAGAAAAACCCAGAAAAATCTCCAACGTGCACGCATTGGCTAAAAATAGTAAGTTTCTGAAAAGTGGTTAGCTCCATTTGCATGTTACACTGTCGCGAAGCTCTTGGAAAACCCAGAAAGAAAATGCCGACATGCACTTGAGAAATTCTGCATGCAAACCCTGATATCGGCCTCCGAAGGCTGAGTGCTGAAAGTTGTCGTCCAGCTTTGCATGTCACGTCACCGCGAAGGTCTCGAAAAACCCAGAAGGAATCTCCGGACATGCATCAGAAAATGTAACATCTAAACCTCGAAATCCGCTCTGGAAGCTGGACTGCTAAAAATAGTAAGTCGTCTGTTTTTGCTCCAATTTTGCCAAAAGTGCACTTGAAGTGCTCGGAATGCAATGAAGTTGTCCAAATGTGAATAATCTTAAGAAAATCAACCCTAAACTGACACTTACTAAAAATAGAAAGTTGGCAGAACTTAGTGAAAATTTAGGAGTTGCTTGCTGAAGACATGGTAATAGCAATGTTAGGCCCAAAAGCTGACAAACCAACTCAATTTGACCTTAACGTGACCTAAAAGATGTGAAACCCTAATTTCAGACTTGGTCGAATCTTATGTTCAAGCTTGCTGACGGGAGCGTCCCCGGAAAGCAAAAAGCAGAAAAGAAGCAGAACGAAAGAGAAAGACAAAAACCAAAACCAAAAGACCAGAATGGAGCAAAAATTTAGGGGTCCCCATTCGCAATGGGGCGATGTGTGAAAAGGTCACAACAGGACTGAAGTTCACCCCTACTCCTTGTTGCTTCATCGAACAACGCTGACATGACTGTAAGCTGATTAATCTTACAGCCAACGGTCTCCCCACTGAAAATAGTATGAGCGAGTGCTTGGAGCTCTGACTGTACATCTGTAAGCTCAACATACGCACCAGCCTCAATCTGATATCGACACAGTAAGCGAGACACTAAAGTCCTCACAAACCGGAGTGCACTAGTAACGTGCTCTCTACTCTCAGTCAACTCTGATGCCATAGTCTCCTCTATCTTTTCCTTGAAAACCAATTGTGTTTTCCAAGAGTAGATAGCCTCTTTATCCTCTGCATCTGTGACTGATTCATATGCCATACTCAGGTGAGCAATCATAATCTCATCCCAGGGTCTGTTAATTTCCATGTCTCGCTCCTCATCCTGGAGACGTAAACGGAGCTTTCGTGCATTGTACCTCAACTGATATAACTCTGTGAGCATGGAACGGCCTCTAGCAACGAACTCCTCCTCCCACTTATCCAAACGCTTGCCATATGCAACCAAGTGATTAAGTTGACCTTGTTCTGCTGGAGGCTCAAGCTTCGGTGGGAGTGTGGTAATGGCATTTGGCCTATGTACAAGGCTAGAAATATACTGACGAAGCTGTTTGATTTCAGCCTTGAGGGCTGCCTTATCCTCTCCGTCTTTCAGCATTCTATCCCTGGCACTGTCTGTAGCAACTTGTAGGAGATCAACCTGAGTCTAGCGTGTGCTACAACCAAGGTTGACTGTGATAACCTCAAAGTCCTGAGATTCCAACTCGTCCAAGCTCTTCCCCTGTGGAGGTATAGCAGTCTCGACGAGGATCTCCATATCGGTATTCCTCTCAACGTGGACCATGTTCTTGATCCTCTTGTCTGGCGCATCCTGGTAAACCTGATCAAAATCTGAATGATTAAGGACATAGGATGGCTGCCTCCTTTTCCTTCCCAGCTGAGACTCAATCCAAGACTGATCTCGGCTAATGCTACTGGAAGGGTCTGTACTAGCAACAGGCGGCTGTGACGAGAGCGAATATGTAGAGGCGCTGCTGCGAGATGGGGAATCTAAATCCAATTCAATATGAATTGGGGCTGGTGACTGCTCCGGAACTGGTGTAGGAACTTGAGGCTGAACCTCAGGCACTGGCGGACTCTGAACTGGCCTCTAAATTGGCTCTATGATAGTCTGTCTGTCAGGCTCCGTGTGTGTATTAATAGCAAGCGCCTTGCCTTTTGAATTGTTTGGCGCTTGACCTTTCTTAGGAGGGTTACTCCTCTTCTTCTATTTAGGTTTTGATGAGGAAGGTAGTGAAGGATTCACCACTATTGGCGGCTCTGCTCTAGGCACACTTACCCTCCTGGTCCTCTTGTTGTCGAGGTAAAGTATACTGTTTTGAATAACTCTACTTGACCTCTCTTTTACTATTGTGTACTCCTTGGCGTACCAATCAACTGCTGGCAATGGCTGTGTGTCAACCTGCTCTCTGAAAAACTGAGGAAGAACTTCTCCCTCATCATCTGATAAACCTCCCACATCTTCTGACAAGAAAACACAAATCTGTGAGAGAGAGAAGCGGCCATAGCTACGTCTACGAACCTCAAAATCATCTGCGCAATTTGCCCAATAATCCTCCATAGAAGGCTCATGATATGCGCGTCCAGCAAGGCGAGTTGTGTAATGAACTGAAAGATCATAGGCACGTGCCTCAACAAGATATTTGAGATGATATTTCTCGAGCTCCTGTCCTGCAGCTTTGGCATCAACTGTCGTCTTGCACCAATACATTCCAAACTGAAAAGGAAAGTTGGTAGCTGGTTTGTGCTTGCGGCGTAAATGACGATGAACATCATGCATCTGTCTCAAGAACTCCATAAAGACTGTCTTATCCGAAGGATAATGTGGAAGCATAGCTGGATTTCCTATAAATCCATTTACTCGGATGTAGGTGTATGTCGGGAACTGAATAAACCAATCCGCCCAACCATCCATCGCTGTTTTAGCAATTGCCGATATACGAATGTGCAACTCCTGTCCAAGTTTCTCAGATAAGTCGAAAGCCTCGTGAACACGCTTGAAATGATGTTCAGCCTTAGTGAACTCAAGCTGATCGTAATACTGATAGACTTTCTGAACACTGAGAATGCCCACGGTGTTTAGTCCTCGGAACTGACCTTGATAAGCAATCAAGTACACGAGATAAGAACACATGTGAAATTCATGAGCAACTAGGAAACCGGTGATCTGCTTGTGGATAATATTGCTGATGAAGGATGCCCAGTTATAATGTTCCTGCCCAGATATGATGCAACCAATGATGTAATACATCCAAGGCTGGAAAACATTAGCATGTGATTGACCTGAGACACGATTCAAGAGTGTAATTAGAATCGAGTACTCATCCTTGTACTCACCACGACCCACATTGTTTGGCAATCTGTTCTCGCTTGCTTTAACCATGTTTCTGCCATTTTATTTTGGCACTTGTCCACATCAACATTGAATGCATGCTCGCACTGCTCCATAGAAATAACTAGGCTGTTCGGGTGCTGAGGTATACCAAAACTTTTTTCCATGTCCAAAGGCTTGAGACTGCAAATAACTCATCCATCTACTGACACTATCTCACGAGTAGTAGAGTTGTAATGCTTAATACAAGACATCACGAACTCAATACAATGAACAGAGAGAGGAATGGAAGCGGCCTCCAATAACCCGGACTGCTGAATGTTCTAAATAATCGAACTTCTAATCTTGACTGGATCTAAGACTGCCTCTGGCAGTACTTTGTGAAGATCCGTCTCAACTGTCCCGATGAAGTTGTGAGTAAGGACTGATTTGGTCCTGTATTCGAGTTGAGTGTACTGCATTCTGAAAAACTCGCCTGTTGACTGTGAACTTGACTATGTTCTGACAAGATTTCTGGAAAGCTAAAAATAGCCTTTTGAAGAGTTATTTTCAGCGAAAAATCTGAGATATGGGTTTTTACTAGAGAAAGATTCTAAGACAACCCAGAACGTCAAAAATGCAAAAATCTAACCTCTACTCGATCATGCAAAGAGTTTTCAGTTGAGAAAATTAGTAACTTGAGAACGAATGTTCATGAAGTTAAAAATTCCTGAAAAATCAAACGCACGATTTTAATTCGAGGAAGTTATATAGAAATGATCCAGATGTTTAGACTTATCAAATTCGCCAATTTCAAGAACATGCGAATTGAATTTTGAGAGAAATTTGAGAATCAAGGAAGAAAAAGATGTTTTTTATAAGCTCTTTCTTCTGTGAAAATCGCCCTTGTTCTTCAAATTTGCTGATAATTTGTGAACTAAAACCTACAAAAAGAATGAATTAATGAAATCGCCTTTGATTGTTGATGATGAATTTGCCTTTGTTCGAAAATTCGCCTTTGCTTGTAAAATCGCCTTTGCTCTGAAGAATTGCGAATTTCTCTTGAAGTTGCGAGAATGAACAATGATGGCGCCATGCTTAAATAAAGAAAATTCGCACCATCTTGTCCACTGCAAGATTTAAAACCTTAACAGAAATAGAAGGCTTTTGATTGGACCCTCTTCAGTTACATTGCCACTGACTTGAAGTTCAAAATAATAAAATATTCATTATGCAATTTGCAAAGGCGCCTAATTTTAGAAAAATCGCCATTTAATGCAAAAATATGCAAAATAAAAATTAAATATTATTTAACTTCAATTGACAAAACGAATGAAGCTTTAAGATTCACCGGCTAACTTCACTGATTCCGAAAAGTCATTATTTGGCCTCATAGGCGTCCATTTGCTCAAGATATGACATTTTTTATTAACTTCCTACTTTGTAGCTGAGTACAAAGTTACAACTGGCCATCTTCGTCACTGATTTCTGGGTGACTGGCTGATGCTGAGACTAAGCTGGTGTATTCATTGCGAAGCCTGCAGAGCAAGGAAGAAATGTCTGCTGGGAGTTGTCACTGTAAAAGCCATCATTTAACACCTCAAAGAATTAGGCGCCCTTGATTAAATTGATTTTCAGGAACCAGACTTAACCATTTTCCCAAACTGCCATCTGACGCTTCAAACGACTGCCAACGATGAACAGTGAACCCTGCTGACAAGCAACCACGCACACTGCATGACTAGAGGTATTCTGCATCCAACGAATATACGTAAGGTATCTAAAAAGTGCATTAAGGGCCTCAAAAGTAAAAGCGCCCCTGGCTTGAGAAGGCACGAACACCATTTTGACAAAACTGCAACTCTCAACCAGATGCCCTACTTTGACCTCTAATATCTGGAGCTGGGATGGCTTGATTCGAGCACTGTCTGTCTCGACGCGTAGCCAGAAGGACATATGAGAGACGTTTCTAGAGGCGAAGAAGCAAGAAAACTGCTTCTAAGACCTCAAATAGAAAGGCACCTTTCCCAAGGTGGAATAGACGACCAGACTTGGCCATTTTCTGAGTTGTCTTCGTTTTATAGTGTTTCCTCAAAGACCTCGCACGTATGAGCGTTTGCCAAATCCCGAAGGCTGACGGCTGGGCTCGTTGAATAGCTGGTGTAATCACGCTCAAATCTCGTGAAGACTTCGAACGTGAACAAACTCATCTAATAGGCCTGAAGGCTAGGCACCTCTGGCCTACAGAAATACAATGAAATTTACATTTTCCTCCGCCTGCTGAATTACGTGCCTGGTAGAATCTATGCTACGATCTCTCAGAAAGTCGGATTAACAGGCAACTTGGTGCATCGCAAAGCCGGACTAGGGTAGCACAAATGACAGGAAGACATCATCTGCAAATTTTTCCATCTTAAGGGTCATCTTGAAGGGCGCCCCTGAGCTACAGGGTCGCAATTCACCATCTGAAGAAGCTCTTGAGATGTAAACTCTCCTTATAAGCTCATCTTCTGACGCTGACTGCCAGAGCTCCAGAACTCGGATGACTACATTTGATAGCTCGTCGGATAGGCAGACTAGTCGTGAAGAGATTGACTACATCAACCATCAAGAAAACCAAGATCCAACCCTCCTTTAAAGAATGTGCCCTCAAGCTACAGGGGTGCAAAAGCTGTAAAACAACAAGCTTCTGCAGACTGTGACCTCTAGAATCTTCAACTTCTTATGCCTGTAACTGGAGTTATGAGTCTCGGACAACCTCGTTGGATAGCTCATCGGATACGCAGACTAACTCTGAAGAGTTTGACTGCATGCTTGAGCATTTATCACAAAATTTAGACCTTCAAATAGAAGGGCGCCCCTGGGCTACAGGGGTGTAATTCTGCTTTTCCTTGAGAAATCTTCAAGAATTGACCATTGAAATCATTATTTTGGCCACTGAAATGACCATTCAAAAGTATAATTGTCGTCGTGAAATGCTTCTCCACCGTGAAATGCCTTGTTTTGAGTCTCTGATTCAGGTTCTGATCAATGAAACTGCCTTTGACTGACAAAACATTAACAAAACTCCATGCTTGATATTGCCCAAAAATTGTATTTTACATCATTTTAGCAAGGTTTAGACTATTTTATGCAAAATGCCTTGATGAAGCAAAAAATTTGGTTTGGGTACAACAGGCTTCCTCATCCATGAAGTGTTGATTCTCTTTGCACACCTATCGAAAGATGAGGCATACATTTTATCATCCCTTTCTTTAGACTTGTACAACATTTTGTCCGTATCTGGAATCCCAAACGCGCCTCACCAATAGCTTCAAGTGTGAAGTTGGCCAGCAACATGCCATCTGGAGAAACAATTGTTCGGTGGTCTGACCTGTAATAGTTTGCACATTCCATTATCAACTCAGAACATCGAATTGCTGGTGGAAAACTAGCAGCTGCATACAATGCACTCCTCACAATATTGTGCGAAGTCACTGATGGAGGATAACCACCTTGCCCATATATTCTCCTTTTGAATGCTTCGAGGTTGAATGAACCAAGGTTGGTATCAGTCAAACCTCCTAGCTTTGACACAAACTTTGATTCAGGGATGAATGACTTTTTCAGTTGCTTGATGATTGCCTGCCTGGAGACATTCTCCTTGCCTGCTTCAGCATTTCCAGCTCTACCTGCAGCCTTGCTTGTTCCGGCAACATCTCTTCGAATTTCAGCCATCTGCAAAATAAAAAATCAAGGATTACAATTCCAATTTAGAAAATAAAATTACTACGAGATGGCTGGCAAGTGGAGTTAGCTTCAAAAATAAAAATCTTCAGCATTAAACCACTAAATCCAAACCTCAAGAATTATAACACCGAAATTCAAACTTCGAGCTTCAACAACTTTCAGCAATATCACTTTCAGCACTTCAAAAAATCAAGCTCAACTCCCCTACTTCAGAATTTTCTTCTTCTCAGCACTCACTCACTTCAACTTCAGCACTTAGAAAAATAATTCCCTCAACTCAGAAATTTCTTACTCACTCAACAATCACTTTCAGCTTCAGCACAATCTCAACTCTGCAACTTTGTGAAGAAAAATGAATAGCTTCAGAGTTTATCTAACTAAAAAAAGGCGCCCAATTTAGAAGTTGTCATTAATTCACTTCCCCACTACTTAGAAAATTTCCAATTCGGGAGAGAATATGCTCAGTCGTCATAGAGTCATCATAGGAATTTACTATTATTGGAGACTCTTTCCTCGTTTGAAAATTAAAATTTCCCTCCTTGACTGCAAGTCACTTTTAGTTGACTGAAGCATTTTTGAGAAATTTATTTAAAATTACTTACACCTTAGAACTTTATTACATTGAGAAACTTTATTTTCCATCATCAACGCTTTTTTAAAAAATCTATATTTTGCCCAGAAGAAAATTTCATCACTTGTGAGCTCCAGCATTTTAAAATCACCAGGCAAAATCATTTTCTTTCCAGAACATTTTTAAAATATTTCCCCTTTGATAAATATTTCTCAACTTCAAAATTTCATGTGTCTAACCAAAGGGGGACATTTGATTTTTAAAGCTTGGGAAATAATTTTAATCAAATTTTATTTAACTTCCAGCCTGGGGCGTTTTTTTTGTTAGAACAAATTTCATTTTATTTCCAACGCCTATGAAAATTCCATCACTCAATCTTGGGCGTATTTATCAACTCACAAAAATTTCCATTTGATCCTTCATGCTAGGCGCATATCCTCTCTTGAACTTTTAATTCAAACGCCTTAGAAAAATTTCTCAATATTCAATTCTTGTCCCAAGCGCATTTGGAGGTGTCAACTTCTAGTTTTGATGCCTTAGAGAAATTTCTAACTTTAATAATACCCTCTTCAAGACAGGCGCATATCATCCTTTCTATTTCCAATTTTCAAGCCTTAGAAACTTTTAACCACCCTCCCCTCGCTCCCCCTTTAACTAAACAAAACTAAATGGGTAGGACAGCAATCGTTCCTCTTATTTCAGGAAAGATTATGTTCTTCTCTCTTCACAGAAAAGAAACAGTATATGTTGATAAAACTTATTACAGCAGCTATGCAGTGGAATCAAGAAAGAGAAAATAAAGTTTCCTGAAAGCACAAAAACTTTCGTTACTTCCTCCGGGACGGGAAAACAACCAATAAGCGCAAAGTCTTGAGGAATGAGATCCTATCTACCCTTTTCAGAATGATTACTTAATGAAAATATACAACATAAAACAGCACAAAGTCTGTAACTACGAAGTATCTATTAACTATTCTAAATGAGAATTAATACGAGCACAAAGACTTGCAATTGTTCTCAATTTCTAATACTAATTACAAATTCAATCTTCATATTTACAGCACAAAGACTGCAAATATTTAAATTGAATCTCTCTTCAGCAATATTCCACAATTCTCAAGTAGTTACAAAATAATGCTCCAAAATGACATAAGAACATGAAGGATGCAAAATGAGAATTCAGCTCAAAGTCTGAAATTCCAGCTTCTTGATATTACTTGAGAATTCACAATTATCAACTATAAAGTTCAAAGACTTTATGAGTACAAAATTCTGCAGAGTTTTCTTGCTTGCTAAAAAGATAAAAGATTACAATAGACCCTCTCAAGTATTTATAGGAGAGAGGTCTGGAGAAAAAGGTGGGAGGATCTCAACAAACTTGAGAAAATCTCTCAACCGATAACTAATTGCAATTGACTTATTCAAAATTACAATCCAAATTGTGATTTGTTTGTAAGAACTTACATGTAATTACATTTTCCAAAACTGCAAGGAAAGAACACTTGCAATTGCAAAACTTGTTTTTACATATACTTTGTCGAAAGTAAAATACATAATTGAAATTATTTTAAGTGTCCAAGACACGACTCTAACTACATCATCCTTCATCTGCGATGATCTTCATGCTGCTTCAGGATTTTAGAACTTGAAGTATTCAGGATTGGTGAAGAGATCTCGAACTTGGAACGAGAATTTGCATTCTTAATGATCTTTGTGTCCTTGGCAAACTTCAACCTTATCACAGGCTTGGAGTAGTACCATTTCTTTAGGAAGTTCTTCTCTTCGTTGCATCCTTTTTCCATGCTTGATTTACTTTGTCCCTAGATGGTTTCATGACGATTATTGACCTTCGAGCTGCTCCATGAATTACTGTTGTATCTCTTCTTCTTTTGTTCACTGATGAAGAACCCATAATACCTTATTCAAGATGAAATTGTTATAAAACAATGCCCATGCCTTGATTTGTTGGTTTGATAGATCATGTGTGTAAACAAGATTGACAAGGGAAGGGATAAATTGATGCAAAAATGGGCTCACAAGTGAATTTCGGGTTTTGGAAGACTGACAGCAAGTAAGGTATAATGTAATCGGGATTTTTGGAAGCCATTGCAAGTTTAAGTGCAAAGTGGGAAAAATAAGAGGTCATTGCAAGTTTATCATTTTAACTTGTAACCTTGGTCAAAATCTCCTACTTGTAATCAGATTATGAAAACCCGATTTTCAGCCAAGGGCATCATTTTTGTAGAAAATGATAATGATGATGAAGAAAAATGGTAATGGCAAATGAATATGAAATGAAGGCAAGTGAATGAAAAACGAAATGGAAAGGCGAATGAAAGAGAGAGAAAAATGTTTTTATGAATGAAGGGCGAATGAAGTATGATGGTGTATGAAAGAGAAATGAATGAAGGGTGTGTGAAGTGGAAAAATACATTTTCAGCCATACACTTTTTTTATAATATGCAATCTCAATCTCCATAGAAAGGCAACCCAAGAACAAAAGATTTAAAACAACAAAAACAGAAAAATAAAAAGCGCCTTGAACAAACTCAAATCTGCAAAAACGTGACAATGGTAGAGCAAAAATGGGGAATTTAATAAAGTTGCAGACCTTGCCAAGTGTTCTTCATGCCAAAATCTCTTCAATCGGGGTACATATGAGCAATATCAATCTACAAAATTCACAAAAACACTTGCAAAACTCATTTCGGGTTTTTAGAGACTCATTGCAAGTGAAAAATATAACAAATAACTTCAAAAATGCCTTTTACTTGCATTTCGGGTTTTTAGAGACTCATTGCAATTTTACATTTTGTCAAATAGAAGAAATCGGACCTTTTAGCTCATTTGACAATTTCATTTTAATAAAAATAGGTATTTTTAAACAACTTAAGCAAAAATCGGAACTTTTGGAAGTTTTAGCAATTTCGGAACTTTTGGAAGTTTTAGCAATTTTGCATAAGGCAGTCGGGATTTTTTGGACATTCAGCAATTTTCGGGATTTTTTGGAAGTTTAGCAATTTTCGGGATTGTTTGGACATTTAGCAATTTTCGGGATTTTTTGGACATTTAGCAATTTTGCTCTTAGGCTTAAATTTCCCTATTCTGCTGAGTTGCCTAAAAAAACCCGAATTTGGTCAAAAGACACTAAAAATGACTCAAAATTTCACGAAAACAGACGAGAGTGAGTGAAAAATGTTAGCCAAAAGGACTATAGACCCAAAACTGAAATTTTCTAACCTTTGCACCTCGTAAAATGTGCCTTAGAAGATAAAATCTTCAAATTTTATCAAAATTTTGATAGGTTATCCCAATTTTTAACAAGTCAAAAATGAGGGACAACAATGCCTTAGAGAAATTTCTAACTTTAATAATACCCTCTTCAAGACAGGCGCATATCATCCTTTCTACTTCCAATTTTCAAGCCTTAGAAACTTTTAACCACCCTCCCCTCTTCTTAGGCGCATATGGAGTGTCCAGCTGCAAAATTAAATGCCTTACAAAAAATTCAAACTCTCCCAGCTTCTTGGGCACATCTAGGGTAGGGAGCTTTCAATTCAGAACACTTAGAATGTTTTCAGCCTTCCAACTTCTTGGGCGCACACAAGGTATCTTATTTCCAACTTTCAATACTCATAAGATTTCAAATTTCTTCTCCAAATCAAGGGCGCACTTAGGATGGTAAGCTTTCAGTTTTATGCCTTAGAACTTTTCATTGACTTCTTCCTTCTTCTTGGGCGCATATGGAGTGATGAACATTCAATTTCGATGCCTTAGAAAAATACTTAACTCTTCCTCCAAGTCAAGGCGCATATGACCCCTCAAGCTTGGAGTTTATTTGCCTTAGAAATTTTCAATATTCATGTCTTCAAGGTTGGGCGCATACAAGGGGTCTTACTTCAAATTTAAAACACTTAGAATATTCTTAAGTCTCCCTCCAAGTCAAAGGCACATTCAAGGGGGGTCTACTCCAAATTTTCCATACTTAGACGTTTATTTGCCTTAGAAATTTTCTAATTCTCACCCAAGATCAAGGCGCATATGGAGGGTCAAGCTTTAAGTTTGCAACACTTAGCTAAATTTCTCACTCCTCTCCATGTTAAGGCGCATTTCTATGGGTGAGCTTTCAATTTGCAACCCCTTAGAATATTTTTAACTCACCCTCTTTACCTTGGGCGCACATAGGGGGCCATCCTTCAAATTTACTATACTTAGATTTTCCAAGCTCTCCATGAGTCAAGGGCGCATATGGGGGGTTGAACTTCAAATTTTCTATACTTAGATTTTTTTCCAACTCCTCTTAAGTCAAAGGCGCATTTAGGGTGGCAAGCTTCAAGTTGGAAACACTTAGCAAAATTTCTATGCCATCTTCTTCCAAGCGCGCATATAGGAGGGTGTGCTTCAAGTTTACAACACTTAGTAAAATTCTTACCCTCTTTCCTTGCTAGGGCACATATGATGGTTGGAGCTTCCATTTTTCTCATACTTAGGGATTTTCACCTTACTTCAAGCTAGCAAGGGCACATTTCACATGTCTACTTCAAATTTGAAGCACTTAGAAGATTTTCCATCCTTTTGCTTGACTCAGGGCAAATTGTTCATGGTGCCCTCAGCGTGCCCTAACTTGCTATTTTTAGAAAGTTCCTCAAATTTCGCAATTCAAGTTGATCTCTAGCTCCAAAAAGCTTGAGTTTTACTTTGTCCTGATCCTCGTGACATGACTGAGTTGTTGGCGCCTAATGCCTGCATATACCTGCTATTTTTAGCAACTTACTAAAAATAGTAACTGCTCAGAATGAGCTCAAACTTTGCGTGCAAACTGCCTGAAAGATGTTGATCGTGACTGGATGCTGCATTTGTGTAACTGTCATGTTTTTCCCTACATTTTAGGAAACCCTAATTCCTCTGCATGGACCTGCTAAAAATAGTAAATGCTTGTTTTTCGGACTTCTGCAACTCTGTTTAATCTGAAATTCGCACCATGGGGTCCTCATCACTTGTTTGACTTGTTGATACTGGTGCCTCGCGCTGACCTGCTATTTATAGCCCTATTTGAGAAGTGACTTACTATAAATAGTAAGTGCTCAGATCGCCCTCAAATTTTACCAGCGAGTTCCTTGGAAGATACTGATCGTGATGGGATACCTTGGTTTTTGGAAATTCTGGCGTTTGACCACTCATTTTGGGTCCTGAAGCTAGAAACCCTAATGTTGACTTACATGTTGCTCTAATGGTTTCCGTTTGACCCCGTTCCTGTTGCATGTCACTGTGTTCGTGATTCTGAAGTGTTGGGCAGCTGCCAAAGTGATCTTGCTAAAAATAGTAAGTGTCTGAGATAGTGATCTTCTAACTGCCGTATGAGTTTGCATGTCACATTGCCCGAGAGCTCTCAAAAAACCCAGAAAAACCATCAACATGCGAGCACTAGCTAAAAATAACAAGTCCCGGAAAAGTGATCAACTCTACTTGCATGTTACCTTGTTGCGAAGCTCTCGGAAAACCCAGAAAGATTATGCAGACATGTGCTAAGAAATTTGCATGCAAACCCTATAAATAGCCTCTGAAGGCAGAACTACTAAAAATAGCAAGTTGTCTGTTTCAGCTCAAATTTTGCAAGCAGGTAGCTCACAACGTTCTAAGTGCAGTGCAATTGTCAGAATTTGAAAATCCCAAGAAAATAGGCCCCAAATTGGTACTTACTAAAAATAGCAAGTTATCAAAATTCAATGAAAATTTAGTGGGAGCCTGCTTGAAGCATCCTAACAACAGTGCTAAGCTCAGAATTTGATTTGCCAACTCAATTTGACCTCAAAGTTGTCTAAAGATTATAAACCCTAATTCATCATAAAGCCCTCCAAACTTACCCAAAATTCAAATCCAGGTTAAATGGTAAGTACATCACCAGACAAGAGAAACCGACAGAGAGAGACAGATCCAAAACCCAAGCCAAAAGACCCAAATGGAGCAAAAATTAGGGGGTCCCCATTTTGAATGGGTGATGTGTGAAAAGGTCACAACAGGTCAAAGTTCTCAAGAAATTTCTCCAGGTGAACAAGCTAAGTTTGAGTTGCTCACAAGTATATCCTCTCTTTCACGAACTACTAGTTTTCCACCATCCAAGAAGAAAAAGCCTATTCCAAGTGAAGTTTCGCCTTTCTTTTCGAAGCCGTTAATATCCTCCATTTCTATTATGGTTGATGTTTCTGCTGCTGCTCTTCTAGGCCCTTGGGGAGCAGTTTTTGGTCCTTTGGCTTTAACACCACCTCTTCATGCTCTTCCACAAGGTTCCCGAAAAAATCTCCCTAAGTTCTATGGAGATGGTAAACAACATCCAGATGAACATGTCAAGTCCTTTTATATGGCATGTGGTGTTCTTGGAGTTGAACATGAAGATGTTGATGTTCACCTTTTTGTCGAAACTCTCCAAGGTATTGCAGCTGATTGGTTTTATAATTTGGCGGCTGGTGTCATTACCAATTGGGACAGTCTTAAGACCAAATTTGAAGAACGTTTCAAACCTGTTGAAGATGAACATGCTTTGTTGGCTCAGCTGACTCGGATGAAGAAAGATACACATGAAGGCATGCGTGAATTCATTGCTAAATTCAACAAATTAGCAAATAGAATTCCAATTACTTCTCAACCTACTCCAGCAAATCTCAAGTGTTTCTTCATCAATACTCAGCTGCCTAAAGTTAGTTTCTTGTTGAGAAGAGTTGTTCCAACTAATTTGACCCATGCTCAAGCTCTTCCCACAGAGATAGAAGATGATTTCATCTTGGCTGGGAAAATTCGGAAAGATCCTAATCGATCAAAAGGAAATTCTTTTTTTGAGTCTCCTGTTGCTGGTTCTACTAATCCTATGGTGCAGAAATTAGCCAATGAACTTCTTGCTTTAAAGAAGCAAGTCTCACAAGCTCCTTATACTGCTCCATACAAGGATATTCCTAGACGGATATATCCTAGTTCGGCCTCAAGTTATGCTGCTAAAAATCAGTCTAAGTTGCCTCCTCCTCCAGAGAGGCTTGCACTTGAAGCTCCTCCACAGAAAGCAGTAGTTGGATATTATGAGATTGATCAAAATGAACCTTTACTGACTTTCAAGCTGAAGATGATGCTGTTTTTTATCAAAGTGAGGAAGAAGCAGCTAGCGACTCCACTATACAGTTCATGCATTATGATAATTCAACAACAACTGATAATGATCATAGTCAAGCTTATGCTGTAATAACACATTCCCAGACTCGTTTGTCTCAACAAGATAAAGAAACAAAGGCAAAGAACAATGTTTAGTTGCCAGTTACTATTGCTAAAAGAGGAACATGTTGTGACCTTTTTCACACATCGCCCCATTCAAAATGGGGACCCCCTAATTTTTGCTCCATTCCGGTCTTTTGGCTTGGGTTTTTCTCTCTCTCTCCTTCTCTGTCTCTTTTCTGATGTCTGCTTTCGAGGATTGTGCCCGTCTCTGAGCTTTAAGCGTAAAATTGACCAAGTCTGAAAATTAGGGTTTCATCTTTCCTGGTCAGTCCGAGGTCGAACGAAGTGAATAAATTGAAAATAGACAACTTACTATTTTTAGCAGTCCAGCTTCCGGAGCAAATTTCAGGGCCTAAATGCAGAGTTTTCCTTTGCATGTCTGGATATTCCTTCTGGGTTTTTCGAGACCTTCGCAATGGTATAACATGCAAAACGAGACGACAACTTTCAGAATTTAGTCTTCTGAGGCTATTTTTAGGGTTTGCATGTCAGGGTTTCTTTTGCATGTCGGATGATTCTTCATGGGTTTTTCGAGAGCTTCGCAATGGTGTGACATGCAAATGAAGATAACCACTCAGTAAGGAACTTACTATTTTTAGCAGGTATGTCCCGGCAACCGCTTCCTAGCAATTCGGGATCATGAGCTGATCGCAATGCCACAGAAACGAGAACAAACAGAGACCATTTGATACGCATGTAGAACAAATTAGGGTTTCCAGCTTCGGGACCTGAAAAGAAGGGTAAAAAGTCAGAATTTTCGAAAACCGGTGTAAACCACTGCGATCAGCATCCTTCAGGCTATTTGCTAGTAAAATTTCAAGTCAAACAGAGCACTTACTATTTATAGTAAGTCATTTTGGAAACAGGCTAAAAATAGCAAGTCAGGGGCATGCGCCGATGCCAGAAGGCAGGTCACGTGGTGAGGAGCGCCTCATTCAAATTTCAAGTCAATCAGAGCTGTGGAGCTATCAAAATCAAGCAGTTACTATTTATAGCAAATCACCTTCAGAAATGAGCTAAAAATAGCAGGGCAACTAAAAATAGCAGTGTCGACAGGTTGATGAACTCGTGAGGATCCAGCGCTCAAAATTTCAAATCATTCTGAGCTTCGGAGATGCAAAAATTGAGAAACTTACTATTTATAGTAAGGCACAGAGAGGCTGGCAAAAACGAAGAAAAAATGGCTAAGTATTGGACTTCATCTTGTAGCCACCTGAGAATGCGCCCATCTTGGCCTTGAAGCATAAAAAAATTTCTAATTCAGAAGTTCGTCCTCCTCCCATGGCGAAATGCGCCCATATTGGCCTCGAAGCATAAAAAAATTTCTAAGTCTGGAACTTGTCCTCCTCTCATGCCAAAATGCGCCCAAGGAAAAGTTGATGAAGAAGCATAAAAAAAATTCTAAGTATAAACTTCATCCACCTGCCTAGGCAAAATGCGCCCAAGTTCACAAGAAGTCAAGGAAAGTCAAAGTGTTTCATCCTGCACATATAGCAAAATGCGCCCACTTTGAGGATTGATTTTAAAAAAAGTTTCTAAGGCAAGAACTCGTCCTCCACCACCCTTCATTTGCGCCCATCCTTCATCAAGGCAAGAATGCGCCCAAGAGAAAGTCAAAAGGTCAACTTGTTTCATCCTTCACCACCTAAGAAATGCGCCAAAAACAAAGAAGGTAAAAGGGAAGGTGTTGAACTTGAAGAGTTAATCCTCCTTCATGCATGAAATGCGCCCAAATGAGGGCATGTCAAGACAAAATAAGGAGGGAATATTCCAAAAGGTGGCGTTGAAAACTTTCATCCTCTTGGACATGTGAAATGCGCCCAACTTAGCATGGAAAAGACAAATTTAAAAATCCTCTTGAACATATGAAATGCACCAAGCTTAGAAAAGGGTCAAAGAGGTCAAGGCGTGGAAAGTTTTATCCTCCTCCATGTGCCAAATGCGCCTAAAGTATGTGTAGGGTGGTGAGCGGAAAATGAAGTATGCTAGGCGTGATTTTATCCTTCATCAAGTATGCTATATGCCTAAAGTGGAGTGTAAAGGTGGTGGAATAAAGTTGATGAGAGAAAATATTGCTAAGTGGTGAATAAAGATGTTAGGCGTGGATTCAAAATATATCCTTCATGATAAATAAATAGGCCCAAGGTGATGGAAGTGAAGTAAAATGTGCTAGGTGCCTTCATGAAAATTTTCCGAGTCAAGTTTCCACCACTGGCAAATGAGCGTGGATGAAACAAAATTTTTCTCACAGGCAAGGTGAATAGAGTTGAGTAAAATTTCCTAAGGCAAAATTTTCAAGGTGATCCAAAATTTTTCTAAGGCAAATATTTTCTTCCTTAGAAAATACGCCTAGACCCAGGGTGGTGAAATTTTTCTTGAAGCACAGATTAGTTGCCAGTGATGATGTTGGCAGTACAGGGACAATAAAAATTTTCCGAGTCAAAGAAAAGAAATACTTCAGGATCGAAGAACAGGATTAAATTGGTTTAAAAAATTATTTTTCCAAGGTTCAAAATCTTAAAAATTTAAATGAACCCGTTCGTTGTGCACCCATGAGTTCGACGCATTCTGAAGGAAATTTTCTTCTGGGTATTGAAGATTATCGATGAGGAATGGATTTTAGGGTCTTCCACAGCTTGCCAAGGATTCCGAGATAAAGATTTCAAATGGGCACCAGGTTGATGAATTTTCCTAAGGGAAATTTTAAAATTTTCTAAGGCAAATGTGAAGAAAATGTGTTTCCAAGGTAAAATCCTCCAGACAATGAATTTGAAGTTGGATGCCTAGTTAATTTTTGACCAAATTCTTGATGAAAGCATTTTTCTCAAGCCTAAGTTCGATGAAATATCAGAGGAAAGTACTCCAGGACTACATTTCAACTTCGAAGGAAGAAAAGTTGCGAAAAATGGCTAAGTGTTGAAGAAGTCTTTTCAAAACTCAAGATGGAGAAAAGAATGGAAGCCCAAACAAAGTTGAAGAACAACGCCAAGAAGAAAATCAAGAACAGTGTGAACGCGTTTGAAGACTGGAATCTTCTAGAAGGATAATGGACATTAATGGCTCATTTATTACCCCACTCCTCTTTGTCGCAGTTTTTAGGGAGAATCTTGTTTAGGGCTGAGGTGGCACAATCTGGGCCATCCAGCCAATTGTAATCTGAGCCGTCCGTTGGACTTGGCCAACTATAAAAGGGGGAGTCCCCCTCATTTGTAACTCAGTAGACAGTAGACATAGAGTAGAGGGACAACTTAGAAGTAGCTTAGTATAGATTGATAGTGTAGTTGAAGAAGAGGGAAAGTTTTCCCTTTGAAAACTTTGTAAGAAATTGTTGTGAACACTCTCTCAATAAAAAGTTTTTCATTGATGGTGAATTTCGTCTTTGTTGTGAGTAGCTAGCAAGGTTTCTTCGTCCTTCCGATTCAAATGGTAGCATAGTTCAAAGTAGTATAATTTTCATTCCATGCAAGTAGATAGTAATTGTGGAATGTGGTCTTCAACTTGAGCAAACTTCGTCTATCCATACCACTAGTGTGTTCGCTGATGGTGAATGCGCCTTGTGTGGTCAACTGGAATATCATGTACTTAACTTCGATCATGATTTGTTTGTTTTATATGCGTCGTTGTGATGGTATTTTCATGCTAAGTTGTGATCTGAACACCTCGAGCTACTCCTTTGAAGATTGCACCGGTTCTATGGAAGCTGTCCGAAGTGAGGCAAATCAGAGCTTGGTTGAAGCTTGTGAAGATTGATCGCCATGTCCCACGCCTTAGAATAGATTTAGAATCTCTAAACCCTACCCCACTTCAATTTAGTACTTTCTGATTAAAATAGGAAACCCGCGCTTCATAGACAAATCTTTCGAGCACTTGAATTCCTTTCTCCGCTGCCGAACAATTCCGTAAGTCCCCTTGAAATACCAGCAAATCACATCGAGCCAACTGAGACTATTCGCACTGAAAGAACCTTGGAGTTGAACGCATGAACTTTCTTGCAATCTTAGCATGCAGAATACTTTGATCAAGAGAGAATAGGGTAGCCGTTGGCGACTTTATTCTGCGTTGGTGCGGTCACGAAAAACACATCAACAGAACACCGCTGCCTACTTTGTCTAAAGATGCAGCGAAAAATCAAGTAAGTAATCTTCCTAATGTTTCTTCTAATGAGCCAAAGACCAGTATATCAAATCCTAAATCACAAGCTGAATATACTACTTCTACATCCTTAGCAATTTCCTTTCAAGCTTTTGATATCATTGATCATGCTAGGAAGACTAAAATTCAAATGTCTGAAGTTGAATATCTTCAAGCTAATCCTGACCAATTTGATAGATTGGTAAAATTTGTGAAGAATAAAGATACTCGTCCTATTTCAAGCTCTATTGAAAATAGCCCTGCTGTTCAAGAAGCTAAGAATCTGCCTAATAACTTGATTACCATTCCCTCTTCAATTCCAGGAAAGATAGAACCTTTCTATATTTCCTTGTTTATCAATGGTTTTAAGTTCAGCAACTGTGTCATTGATTCTGGTGCTTCGGACAATGTTATGCCAATTAAGGTGGCCAATTGTCTTGGTTTAACCCTTACCAAAACTTTTGGTAGTTGCTATTCAATGGATAATAAACAAGTGCCCCTAATTGGGCAAATCAAAGACGCGCAATTTGCTTTTGCAGTGTTTCCTAATAAGAAAATAAAGATAATAGATTGAACACAGTGGGTATTCTTAGTGTTCAGAAAGTTTACCAATACTATGATCAGCTTGAGTTCACAAAGTCTGAGCGACATTTCAAGCGTGTGCAAAAGGCTTTCTTCATGTACATTGTGAGAAACCTAGACTGGGAGTTGCATGCTCGTATCTCAGCAGTTGCCAAAGCAGCAATGGTTCATTGGGCGGACTGGTTCATTCAGTTCCCTACATACACCTACATTCGAGTCTACGGATATACAGGAAATCCAGCCATGCTACCTCACTATCCTTCGGATAGGACAGTTTTCATGGAGTTCCTGAGGCAATTATATGATGTTCATCTACGTTTGTGCCACAAGCATAAACTAGCTACCAAGGCCGCAGGACAGGAGTTGGAGAAATACAAACTCAAATACCTTGTTGATGCACGCACATATGATCCTTGGGGTCATTATTCAGCACACCTTGGTGGTTGCCCTTACCACAAGCCTACAATGGAGGATTATTGGGTCAACTACGAAGATGACTTCGAGGTGCGCCAACGCAACTATAGCAAGTTCTCTCTCCCACAGATTTCCATCTTCATGTCGGAAGATGTGGGAGGATTGTCAAACGACGATGGGGATGTACTTCCTCAATTTCTTAGAGAACAGGTTGATACATAGCCGCTTCCTGCTATTGATTGGTTTGCCAAAGAATATTCATCTGTTGAGGAGAGATCGAGTAGAGTTATTTAGAATAGCATACTCTACCTTGATAGCAAGAAGACTAGGAGGGCAGTCATGCCAAGAACAGAGCCGCCACCAGTGGATGTTTCACTGCCATCCTCGTCAAAACCAAAGCAAAAGAAGAGGAGTAACCCTCCTAAGAAAACCAAAGCGCCTAACAATTCAAAAGGGAAGGCACTTGTCACAGAAACACCTGTGGAGCTAGTCAGGAATACAGTTCGGAGCACACTAGAGCCCGAGGTTTAGCCTCCCATGCTATCACCTACACCACAGCAGTCTCCAATTCCAGTTCACATTGATTTGGACCTAGACTCACCACCTCGTAGTGATACCTCTACACATTCACACTCATCAAAGCCTCTTATGACTAGCATAGACCCTTCCAGTGAGATTAGTCGAGACTCATCTTAGCTTGAGAATCAATTGGGTAGGAAGAAGAGGCAACCATCTTACGTACTTGATCATTCAGATTTTGATCATGTCTACCAAGATGCGCCAGATAAGAAGATCAAGAAACAGGTTCATGTAGAGAGGAATGCTGACAAGGAGATTGAAATATGCTAACCAATTTTTTGCCATAATTTTTACACAATAACCAACACTTGGCCAATTTGTTTAGCATTAGCGCCAAAACAAAATCTCTATCAAAGCAACTCTAACCAAGAATTCACCCTAAAACCACTGAAGGAAAAGGGGCGGGCATATGGTCAAAGGATCCTGTTGACGTGGTTTTTGAGACCGCACCAACACAGAATAAAGTCTCCCAACGGACGCTCTATCCTCTCTTGAACAAAATATTCAGCATGCTAAGATTGCGAGAAAGATCATGCTTTCAACTCCAAGGTTCCTTAAGTGCGAATAGGCTCAGTTTGGCTCGATGTGATATTGCTGGTATGTCAAGGGGACTTACACAATTGTTCGGCAGTTGACAGCAGACAGCAGACTAAGGGTTTTCATGTAATTCAAATGATTTGGCAGGTGAGCACGGGATTCCTAATTCTAACAGGGAATGAACTGAATTTAAAAGGGTGTAGGGCCTAAGAAGTTTATGTTCTAATCTAGGGCATGGAACACGGCGATCAATTCTCACAAACTTCAACCAAGCTCCGTTTTGCCTCTCTTCAGACAGCTTCCGCGGAACTGGTGCAATCTTCAAAGGAGTGACTCAAGGTGTTCAAATCACGATTTAGCATGAAGACACCATCACAACGACGCATGCCAACATATAAACCATAATCGAAGTTAAGTTTCACAAAGTTCCAGTTGACCACGCAAGGCGAACCCACCGTCAGCAAGCCCGCTAGTGGTATGGACAAACGAAGTCTTGTTCAAATCGAGCACCACATTCCACAATTGCTAACTACTTGCATGAAATGAAATCTACTTTACTTTAAGCTACTTCAAGATGCTACGTGAATTGGAAGGACGAAGAAGCCTCAACAACTACTCACAACAAAGAAGAATTCACCATCAATGAAAATTCTTTTATTATGAAAGCATACATGACAACTTCTTACAAAGTATCCAAAGGGAAGACTTTCCTTCCTTTTCAATCTAAACTACTATGCTAAGATATTACAACTAAAGTACCTCTGCTCTACTCTCTAGTCTGACGTCTAAACTCTACTTCTAATCTAATGGATTACAAATGAGGGGGACTCCCCCCTTTATATAGCTAGCCAAGTCCCAAAAGACGGCTAGGGTTACAATCAATAGAGTGGCCAGAATCGCGCCACCTCAGCCCTAAACAATATTGCCCTAAAAACTGCCACAAAGGAGAGTGGGGTAATAAATGCACCATAATGTCCACCATCATCCTTCTAGAAGATTCCGCTTGCAGACGCGTTCACACTGTCCTTGATCTTCCTTCTTGACTTTGTTCTTTGACTTCTTCCACTTGAGGATCTTCATCTTTGTCACTTGAGTTAACAGTTAGCCAATTTCTTGCAACTTTCTCCCTTCAAAGGTTGTAATATCATCGTGCTCCACCACTTCAGGTCATCACCGTTTGGCCTCGATGTTCCTCCTGCAAAACAAGCGAGGAGAAGAGTATTAGAACACTTCATAATGTAAACTTAACTCACTTACCAGGATTCTCACGTTCATCGCCTCCAGTAGCCAACCTCTGCTTTCTTCATAATTCCTCATGCCTTAGCCAAATTTTCAACCCATCTCCCTCAAGGGCGTATCATCTTTGACAATATTAACTTCAACTGCATCTTCAAGAAATTCATTTCACCTGTTGTAGCTCTGACAACCTTGGTTTTATCCATCTCTGGCTCAAGAAAACTATCCTCATGAGGATCTTGGGCAAATTCACCTAGGCAGTTCCTTTCAAATTCATTGTCTGGAGAATTTTACTTTGAGAACACATTTTCTCAACGCTTGCCTTAGTAAATTTTAAAATTTTCCCTTAGGAAAACTCATTATTTGAGTGCCCATCAAAAGTTTTCACCCTGAAGGCCAAAGCAGAGCATGGAAGACCTTAAAATCAACTCCTCATCGATAATCTTCGATACCCAGAAGAAAATTTTCTCCAGAATGCATCGAAGTCATGGGTCCCCAAACGAACGGGTTCATTTAATTTTCTTGAATTTTGAACATTGGAAAAATAATTTTCAACAATTTATTTCATTTCTTCATCTCCGAGAAAATTTGCTCGTGCTTCGGAAAATTTTACCACCTTGGAGTCTAGGCGTATTTTCTAGAGGAAGAGAATACTTCACGCCTTGGAAAATTTTGATCACTTTGAAAATTTTGCCTGTGAGAAAGACACCAACTTCACTTAGAAAATTTTTTTGTTCATGGAGGTGCCTGGCACATTTTATTTTTCTAGCCACCGTTTTGTATTTTATTTCACACTAGGAAAATATTCCAACGCCTTTGGGGAAATTCCTTACTCACCACCCTAGGCGCCTAACATACTTGGAAGAATTTAAAATTACGCCCTAGCAACTTTGCCTTCACCACCTTGCACATTAGACTTGAAGAGGAAAATCTCGTCCTAGCATTTTACTCTCAACACTTCACACGCCTAGCATTTTCTAACACCTTATAACTCCCCTCACTCTTGGCGCATATAGCATTTGATGGAGGAAAAATAAAACCACGCCTAGGCAAGCATCTTCAACACCTTAGGCCTTGGGCGCATTTAGCACAAGATGAAGGAAAGCGCCTAGCATTTACCACCTTTGCCACATTCATATTTCACCTCATTTACCACTTGCACTTACTTTTACTATCGTAACTTGGGCGCATTTTAGCCCTTGAGGAGGATAAAAACTTTGACCTTGTTGACCTTCTCCTTGCTTTGGGCGCATTTCCATGCATGTGAAGGACGAAATTGTTGACTTGTTGACTTTTCTTTCACCTTGGGCGCATTTTGATGTGTCTAGTGGATGAAACTTTCTCCAACGTACTTGGGTGACTCTTCACCTTCTATTTTTTTGTCCTGGCATGCATGCACTTGGGCTCATTTTGCCCTTTGAGGAGGATAGACATGTTTGACTTTGCTTTGACTCAACTGCAACTTGGGCGCATTTTGCTACATGAGAAGGATGGGCGCATTTTGGGGGTGGTGGAGGACGAGTTCTTGCCTTAGAAACTTTTTTCAAAATCAATCCTCAAGGTGGGCGCATTTTCCTAGGCCAGCTACAGGATGAAAAGCATTGACCTGTTTGACTTTCTCAAGATGGGCGCATTTTACCCCCTGAGCAGGATGAACTTCATACTTAGCATTTTTCTTGAGCTTGCTTACTCACCTGGGGCGCATTTGAGCTAGGCAGAAGGATAAATGATGTTGACTCCGTTTGACTTTCTCCAGTTTGGGCGCATTTTGCCTTGTGTGAAGGATGAACTTCATTTTCAAAAAAAATTTCCACGCCTCCTCATCACCTGGCGCATTTCACTAGGCCTGCTGGATGAAGTTCCAGACTTAGAATTTTTTTATCATTTTTCACCAGCTTACGTGCCCTGCTATTTATAGTAAGCCTTCTCATTTTTGCACTTCTGAAGCTCGGAATGACCTGAAATTTCGCACACTGCATCCTTATAGCTTTGTTGTTCTGTCAATACTGCCACTTTTAGTCACCCTGCTATTTTTAGCTTGTTTCTGGAGGTGGTTTACTATAAATAGTAACCTCATGTTTCTGATAGTTCCACTGCTCCGATCGAATTGAAATTTGAATGAGGCGCTCCTCACCATATGACCTGCTGGCTGACATCAACGCATGCAGTTGATTTACTATTTTTAGCCTGTTTCCAAATTGACTTACTATAAATAGTAAGTGCTCCGATTGACTTGAAATTTCACCAGCAGATAGCCTGAAGGACGCTGATCGCGGTGGTTTACACCGGTTTTTGAAAATTCTGACTTTTTACGCCTATTTTTAGGCTCCGAAGTTGGAAACCCTAATTTACTCTGCATGTATATCAAATAAACTCGGTTTCCCTTTGTTCCTGTGGCACTGCGATTAGCTCGTGATTCTGAATTGCTGGGAGGCGACTGCCGGGACACACCTGCTAAAAATAGCAAGTTCCTTACTGAGTGAGTATCTTCGTTTGCATGTCACACCATCGCGAAGCTCTCGAAAAACCCATCAGGAATCATCCGACATGCAAACCCTAAAAATAGCTTCGGAAGGCTGAATTCTGAAAGTGGTCATCCCGTCTTGCATGTTATATCATCGCGAAGGTCTCGAAAAACCCATAAGGAATATGCAGACATGCAAAGAAAAACTCTGCATCTGAACCCTAAAATTCGTGCCGAAAGCCTGACTGCTAAAAATAGTAAGTTGTCTGTTTTCGCTCAAATTTTGCACGCGAGCAGCCTGATATACTCTGAATGCCGTGTGACTGTCGGAATTTCAAAAATGCTGACAAATTGCCTGTAATTGCAGACTTACTAAAAATAGTAAGTACCTCAGAATCGAATGAAAATCTGCTGAGAGCCTGCTGGAGACATACTAACAACAATGTTAAGCTCAATTTTCAATTTATTCACCTTACTCGACCTCAAACTGACCAGGAAGACCCAAACCCTAATTTTCAAACTTAGCCAAATTCACGCTGAAGCTTGTAGACGGGAACGTCCCCGGAAAGGCAGACTAGAGAAAAGAGACAGAGAGAGAGAGAGAGAGAGAGAGAAGAACCAAAGACGAAAGACCAGAATGGAGCAAAAATTAGGGGTCCCCATTTTGAATGGGGCGAGGTGTGAAAAAGGTCACAACAGATCCCTAGGATCAAATAACTCAACAATTGAAATTGCTTACAACTGGAAGTGTAAAATAAACTCAACGCTAAGAATGTGCACGCAAGATCCCTTCGAAGGCGAGGTGCTAACATATGGCGGAGTAAGTATTACAAAACTGAAATAAACTTAGGTGGTGAACCAGCCATGAAAGCTTTCCGCTCAACCACTTAAACAGTGGGGGGAAAACTACAAACAATTCAACTAATTCATCCGCTGCGGCGGGCATCCACTCATGAGCGGGAATTCACGACTTTTTCAATGGGTACAATGAAAGAATTAGCAAGTTCTTTTTTTCCACATTGGCGGTAAACCATCTAGGGGTTACAATGAGATAATTAAACACAAATAAAGCAGCAATTAAATGGACTGAAACAATACTACTGTTATCATCCTTACAATGAAGAGAACTACTGCAAATTATAAGTGTTAATTGATGTATAATCAATGTACATTGAAGAAAGAAGATCTCTCACACTTCCAGACTTTTCAATCACTGAAAACTAAGCCAAAATCTGAACTAATGATGAATCTGATTTAAAACCCGCAAACTGATATTTCTTACCAGCAATTAGCCATCAATAATTTGTTCTTAACTTCATCTCCAAAGCTCATGTCTTCTTCAAAAGGACTGCTCAAGAACTAGCAGCAAAGATTTCCAAGAAATAATGCATAACTTCGAAAGAATTAAATCTGATTTGTAAATGCCAACAATTTAGAATGCAGACCAGCAACTTCACAATAACCAAACGGATTATAACTTCTTCAAACTCGCTCCAAAACGCCCAAGATTGAAAGCAATGAACTCTAAAGTAAGGCATCCAACCAGCAAGTGTTAAACAAGGCCAAAGTCATAAAGAATAAAGGCACATATGTCAATAACCACTTAATGAGAATGGTACGGCCCTAAGAAGAGGGCGACCTCTCTAGAAAATTGGAGAGCTCACAATAAAATCTGAAAATTTGTACAATAGGGCACCACAAGCATAGGAATCCATGGGACAAATACCCATAACCAAATTAAAATCACCCAAGGAGCTGCAAATGAAATTCTACTTCAGCCATGAACGAACCAGCAAGCTCTAAACTGAAAATAACATCAATTTCTCCAACAATGAAGCTCAATGTGCACTTCTGCATGAAGCACACTCTCAATCCACCATCTAGGGAACCATAGTTTCAAGCCCGAAGAATGGAGTAAATTTGCTAAGCTTTCCCTTACCCAGATTCTGGATTTCAAACCAGCAACATAACTTTACAATATTTTCCAAAGATAAAGAACTCTTCTCAAAGCCCCAATATATAAGCTTCAATTAGCAAGTGAATCACTTCAAATTCCAAGAAGTTGAATCACTTCAACTTCCAAGAGGGACGCCACCTTTAAGCATTTTACTTTTTGAAATAATAAAACTTTATTCAACCTCCCTTTAGGCGTCCAACTTAATAATGCAATAATAAAGCATTTAATAAATCATTAAATGCACAATTCACCCCATAATGTCCCCTCTTTAAAAACACATGAAGTTATCACTCGTAGGCATGGGGTACAACTGAGTAACATAAATTGACTAAGTAAACTTAGTCCATTGAGATAACCAAAGCCAAACTGAAACTGAAGGATAGCAAGATGACTTGAGCTAAACTGTTGATGATGCCACTGCCAAAAATAGACTTACCAAAAATAGCCACTGCCAAATGTTGGGTGAAAATTATGTAATCAGCTTTTCGATAGATTACACAACTTGGACTTCAGCCATAGCTATGTGAGATGTAAATCTCTCCTCTCGGAAAGGGGAGGCGCCCTTCTTACTGCTAACAGAAGCGATAGTAAATCAAACAAGTAATTACAAAATGTACACGAAACTTACGAAGTGGGGGGGGTGTGTTACATTCATCCTTCTCTCTTTTTTCAGAGAAGATGTTTACAATGCTTCACCGTTGGAAGTTCACAATTCTTAATAACCTGAAACGAACAACTAGCAGTAATACCAATATCTCTATCTCGTCAAAGCGAAGCGTAGAGATACCAGAAGTAATTAACAATAGACAAATAAAGTAAAAAGGAAAGCTCACGAAGGCACAAAGTCGTTCCGTAGCTTTTTCAATGTTGGATCTATTGCAGATGTACCGTTTGTCATGTTAGAAGCACAAAGTCTTCTTAGACGCAACAATTCCTCGAACAGCATGAACGATTACAAGCACAAAGTCTTGTAGATCATCCAACAAAAGTATCAAAGAGCACGAACGATTACAAGCACAAAGTCTTGTAGATCCTTCGACAAAAGTATCCAAGAGTATGAATAATTACAAGCACAAAGTCTTGTAGATCATTCAACCAAAACATGCAAGAGCATGAACGATTACAAGCACAAAGTCTTGTAGATCATTCAACCAAATGATAAACAGAAATACAAATGCAATCTAAATAATAAATGTAACACAAAGTTTACATAAACTACTTAGAGTCCTTCAGATTCTTCAAGCTAATCACCACCAAATAAGATCAACTCACAAAAGTATCGAATCCAACGCAAAGTTTGGCTTGCAATCCTTTTCTTTATTAATCGAATTTCATTCACAAAGTATGAACTCAAAGTTTCACAAATTTGCTTCAAAAAGGGCAGCACTTCGTTGCAAAACACTAAAGGATGAATTTACAATGAAAATCCCTCACATTATATAGAAAGAGGGATGAGCAAAAATAGGAAACTGATTGAGGAAATTAAGGAAAGTTAGGTGAGCGATTTTAGGAGATCTCACCTAACTTTGACCAAAGTCAAAGTGTAATTTGTTTTCAAAATATTACATCTTCGATCTTGGTGTAATTACATTTTACAAAAAGACATTTGAAATGTCAAGAAATATTTACAAGATGCATAAAGGGATGCACCGGAAATGTCTAACACTGGAGAACAGGAAGCTTCTTCATGTTTGTTTGCTTGGGCGCGGAGTCTTCATACTTCTTCCTGGTCTCCTGCATGAACTTTTTATTTGGATGAACCAAGATCAAAGGACATCACCTTCGGGATCACTTGACGAGATCTGGAGAGAAATTGCAAGGATGGTGAATCAACAGGCGTTAGCAGAAAAAGCAGCATTGGGAAGCGCGAAGCGAGCAACAATGTCAAGCAAGCATGAAATGGGGAATGATGCACGGAAAACGATGCACAAAATGGAAGGAAAGAAGTTCAGGAGTAAATCAGGCGAGTTTGAAGTTCATCTGGAAAAAGATTGTAAAAAGTGTAAGGGCGCTAAAATTCAGCGCCCTTACATCTTGGAAATTCAAACTTTGATGCAGGGGCGCTAAATTTTAGCGCCCTTGCACTTTTCAGAGTTAGAAAATATTTTGACATGTGCAACATGTCAGGGCACTAAATTTTGGTGCTTCTGCATCTTTGGCATTTTTGGGTAAAACAGATGTAGAGGTGCATGAAAACGGCGCTCAGGGTTGGCAAGGAGTTCATTTGTATGAAATTACAATTGAAATTCGTTTCATCACCATCGTATTTTCAAAGGAACCATTCTTACAACACAAGAGAATCCCCAATGTTCGCATCAGAACATTATAGAAAGGGAGACAAGGAAAGAAGTTAGCACAAAAAACGTTGGAGAAGAACTTCGAATTTCCAAAACACGTGATTGCAACTTGAGAAGAACTCGCCCAGCAAGAAGAAAAGAAGAACAAAGACCATAAACAATGAAAATGGCGAAATAAAACACTCTTAAGTGAAAGAGAAAATCGAAAACCTAACTCAAGTTGAGCAATAAATTTAGGCACGAAAAGTGGCACGATTGAAAAAAAATGCGAAAATCATGAAGAAATGCCCCAGAGCCAGAAAAAGTTTAAGTGTCAGGAAAAAGTGTAATAGCGCTAAAATTCAGCGCTATTACATTTTTGGAAAAAGTTCACTCTCATGCAGGGGCGCTAAAATTTAGCGCCCCTGCACTTTTCATACTTAGCCAAAATTTGGCTTCAAAGCAGGAGCGCACTTTTTCAGTGCCACTGCATTTTTCGCAATTCGCTAAGTACGAACAGTGAAACTTCGCGAAGGATCTCGTTTCGAAGGTCTTCACGAGGCGAACATGGGGGAATGCTCGAATTGACTATTCGAGACTTAGGAACGCATTTCGAGGCGGCTTGAAAATCACTTTGTTATGCGTACTTGAACTTCACGAATCCTAGGAAACGGACAAGTTTCGTAGGGGGGTTATCCGTGGAACGAGCGCTGCTAGATTCCGTGATAACACCAAAAATAGTAAGTTCACCTCAAAACCAACAAAAAGCTAAACTGAGCTGGAAGCAAGACTTACTGAAAGTGGAAACCCTAACTTTGCACATCTGAGTAGCCTACGGATTTCTGGAAATAGGCTAAAACCAAATGAAGAGCGAATGGCCAAAATGGGGACATTACAGAGATAATCATAGAGACCGCCACACCTCCAGAGGATAAGAACCTGAATGAAGTAGAAGTTCAAGACTTCGAAGTAATCAGAGTCAACCTTGGTAGAAGCACACACCAAACAGAGGTTGATCTCTTATAGGTTGCAACAGATAGCGCAAAGGATAGAATAATGAAAGATGGAGAAGACAAGGCAGCCCTCAAGGCTGAAATCCAATAGCTTTGTCAGTATATTTCTAACCTTGTGCATAGAAAGGAAGATGTCACCACTTCACTCCCTCAGATGCTACAGCCACCAGCAAAGCAGAATCAACTTAATCAGCTAGTTGTATATGGGAAGCGTTTGGTAGAATGGGAGGAGGAGTTCATCACTCGTGGCTGTTTTCTACTTGCAGAGCTATATCAGTTGAGGTACAATGCCCGTCAACTCCGTCTACGCATCCAGGATGAGGAGTGTTGTACCCAAACCAAATTTTTTGCTTCATCAAGGCATTTTGTTTAAAAGAGTATAAACCTTGCTACAATGATGTCAAATACAGTTTTTGGGCAATATCAAGCATGGAATTCTGTCAATGTTGTGACAGTCAAAGGCAGTACATGTTGATCAGAACCTGAATCGGAGACTCAGAACGAAGCATTTCACGATGGAGGAGCATTTCACGATCATAATTATACCTTTGCATGGTCATTTCAATGACCAAGACAAAGATTTCAGTGATCAATTTATGAGGATTTCTCAAGCAAAAGCAAAATTGTGCCCCTGTAGCCCAGAGGCGCCCTTCTCTTTGAAGGCACAAATTTTATGGCATGTGCTCATAAACACAGTCAATCTCTTCAGAATTAGCCCAGTTATCCGATGAGCTATCCTGCGAGGTTACCCGAGGTTTACAGCTCCGGTAACTAACGTCAGAAGCTGAGGTTCAGAAGATTAAAGATTGCAAAAGCTTATCAGTTTTCAACTTTTGCGCCCCTGTAGCTCAAGGGCGCCCTTCTTAAAGAAGGTCTAGATTCTGGCATTCCTACCTATTGATGCATTTAATCTTTTCATGACTAGTCTGGCTATTCGACGAGCTATCAAGTGCAGACATCCGAGACTCAGAGCTCCGGCAGTTAAGATCAAAGATGAGGTTACGAGGAGACTTGATATCATGAAAAGGTCTCAAATAGTAAAATTGTGCCCCTGTAGCTCAGGGGCGCCCTCCAAAATGACCCAGGAGATGGATGAGATTGCAGATGAGGTATTCCTGACATCTATACTACTCTAGTCCGGTTTCGCAACGCACCAGTCAGCCTGTCAATCTGATATTTTGAGAGATCGTGGCAGAGACTCTACCAGGCACGTAAATTAGTGGGTGGAGAAACATCAAACATACACTGTAGCCTCTGTAGGCCAGGGTCGCCCAACCTTTAGGCCTGTCAGATGGTGTTATTAGCTTTCAAAGTCTTCACGGGACTTGTGCGCAATTACTCTAGCTATCCAACGAGCCCAGCCGTCAGCCTCCGGGATTTGGCAGACGCTCGTACGTGCAAGGTCTTTGTAAAATACTGAAAAACGAAGACAACTTAAAAAATGGCCAAGTCTGGTCGTATATTTCATCTTGGGAAAGGTGCCCTTCTCTTTGAGGTCTTAGAAGTAGTTTTCTTGCTTCGTCGCCTCCAGAGACATCTCTCATAGGTGCTTCTAGTTACGCACTGAGACAAACAGTGCACGAATCAGGTCACCCCAGCTCCCGATATTAGAGGTCAAAGAAGGGCATCTGGTTGAGAGTTGTACTTCTATCAAAATGGTGTTTGAGCCTTTTTAGGCCAGGGGCGCCCTTGCTTTTGGGGTCCTTAATACAACTTTCAGGTGCCTTACGTATATTCGTTGGATGCGGAATACTTCTAGTCACGCAGTGAGTTCATCATCCAATCGGCGGGGTTCACCGTTAGCAGCCGTTTGAAGTGTCAGATGGCAGTACGGAGAAATGGCCAAGTCTAGTGTCGTAAAATCAATTTAATCAAGGGTGCCTAATTTTTTGAGGTGTTAAACGTTGATTTTAGCAGTGATGACTCCCAGCAGACATTTCTTCCTTGCTCTGCAAGCTTCGCAATGAATATCCCTGTTTAGCCTCAGCATCATCTAGTCACCTGGAAATCAGTGTTGAATATGGTCAGTTGTAACTTTGTAGTCAACTACAAAGTAGGAAGTTAATAAAAAACGTAATATCTTGAGCAAATTGACGCCTATTAGGACAAATGAGGACTTTTTGAAATCAATGAAGTTCTCTGTATGAGTCCAAGAGCTCAACATGGTTTGTCAACTAATTAAAATAATATTAAATATTTATTTTGCATATTTGAGCATTAAATGGCGATTTTCTTAAATTGGCGCCTCTTTGTGCTGAATTTTCAAATTGCATGATGAATATTTTTATTATTCTTTTATTCCGGACTTCAAGTCAGTCTTAGTTCAAACTAGGGGGGTCCAATCAGAAGCTTTCTATTTTCAGTCGAGGTTTTAAATCTTGCAGTCAGCATTATGGTGCAAATTTACTCTATTTATTCATGGCGCCATCATTAAACATTCATTTAGCTTGAGCAAAATTCGTAATTCTTCAGAGCAGAGGCGAATTTATCATCAGCAATCGAATTCAGAAACATCAGATATTCCTTTTGCAGGTGCAAGTTCATAATTCATCAACAAATTTGAGAAACAGGGGGCAATTTTGACAAAGAAAGACACAAAAAAAATGTCTTTTCTCCTCTCAGATTCTCCAAATTCTCTCAGATTTCAATTCGCATGTTCCTGAAATTGGCAAATCTTGGAAAATTTGATCATCTAGATCGATTCTACATAACTTCCTCAAATTAAATTCATGTGCTTCAATTTTCAGGAATTTTTAACTCCAGAGCATCAGTTCTCAAGTTTCCAATTTTCTCAACTGAAAATTCCTTGCATGATCGATTAGAAGTCAGATTTTCGCATTTTTGACGTTCTGGGTTGTCTTGGAATCTTTTTCTGTACAAAACCCATATCTCAGATTTTTTGCCGAAAATGAACCTTCAATAGGCTATTTTTAGCCTTAGCAAGCTATTTTTAGCTTTCCAGAAATCTTGTCAGAACATAGTCAAGTTCACAGTCAATGGGCAAGTTTTTCAAAATGCAGTACACTCAGCTCGAATACAGGACCAAATCAGTCCTTACTCATCACTTCATCGGGACAGTTCAGACGAATCTTCACAAGGTGCTGCCAGAGGCAGTCTCAGATCTAGTCAAGATCAGAGATTCAATTATTCAGAACATTCAGCAGTCCGGGTTACTTGAGGCCGCTTCCATACCTATCTCCGCTCATTGTGTTGAGTTTGTAATGTCTTGTATTAAGCATTACAACTCTGCTACTCGTGAGATAGTGTCAATAGATGGACGAGTTATTTGCAGTCTTAAGCCTTTGGACGTTGAAAGAAGTTTTGGTATCCCTCAGCACCCGAACAGTCTGGTTATTTCTATGGAGCAGTGTGAGCATGCATTCAACGCTGATGTAGACAAATGCCAAAACAAGATGGCAGAACGATGGTTGAAGCAAGCGAAGGACAAATTGCCAAACAATGTGGGTCATGGTGAGTACAAGGATGAGTACGCGATTCTAATTACACTCTTGAATCGTGTCTCAGGTCATTCACATGCAAATTTTTTCTAGCCTTGGATGTATTACATCATTGGTCGCATCATATCTGGGTAGGAGCATTATGACTGGGCATCCTTCATCAGCGATGTTTTCAACAAGCAAATCACTAGTTTCCTATTTGCCCACGAGTTTCACGTGTTCTTACCTCATGTACTTAATCGCCTATCAAGGTCAGTTCTGAGGGTTAAACACTGTTGGCATTCTCAGTGTTCAGAAAGTCTATCACTATTACAATCAACTTGAGTTCACTAAGGCTAAACGTCACTGTTATCATGGAATCTAGCAGCGCTCGATTCACAGATAACCCCCCTACAAAACTTGTCTATTTCCTAGGTTCATGAAGTTCAGACACGCAAAACGAGGTGATTTTCAAGCCACCTCGAAATGTGTTCCAAAGCCTCAAATAGTCAGTTTGAGCGTCCCCCTATGTTCGCCTCGCGAAGACCTTCGAAACAAGCTCCTTCGCAAAGTCTAACTGATCATACTTAGTTAAATTGCGAAAGATGCAGTTGTGCCAAAAAAGTGCGCTCTAACTCATCCAAATTTTTGGCTAAGTGTTGAAAGTGCAGTGGCGCCATAAATCAGCAACCCTGCTTAAAAAGTGATTTTCCAAAAATGTGTAGAAGCGCTAAAAAAGTGCGCTCTTACATATTATTGCCAAACTTAGCCAAAAATTGGCTAAGTGTTGAAAGTGCAATGGCGCCAAAAATCAACGACCTTGCATCAAAAGTCATTTTCCAAAAATGTGTAGAAGCACTAAAAAAGTGGGCTCTTACACATTGTTGCCAGACTTAGCCAATTTTTGGCTAAGTGTTGAAAGTGCAGGGGCGCCAAAAATCAGCGACCCTGCATAAAAAGTGAATTCTCCAAAATGTAAGAGCGCTGAAAAAGTGCGCTCTTACACTCTTTTTCAAGACTTAGTCATTTTTTGTGCAATGGTGTTGAATTTTAGCACCTTTACACTTTTCTTCCAGACTTAGCCAATTTTTGACTATGGCATTATTTTTCGCACCTTTGCACTTTTTCCAGACTTAGTCATTTTTTGTGCAATGGTGCTGAATTTTAGCACCTTTACACTTTTGGCAGTTTTTACCTTAGTCTCTTCAAACTTGCTCTGTTTCCATTCCGAACCCCGTTTCTTCGCTCCCGCATCGTTTTCCGTGCCTAGTTGCTCGTTTCACGCTTGCTCAACATCGTTTCTCGCTTCACGCTTCCCAATGCTACTTTTTCTGCTAACGTCTATTGATTCACCATCCTTGCAGTTTCTCTCCAGATTTCATCAAGTGATCCTAAAGGTGACATCTTCTGATCCAGTGAACTATCCCAGATCTACAAAGAAGCCGTTATGCAACAAGTTGAGGATGACAGTTTTTCCCAGAGCCTCAATACATATCATTTGCAATATACGGCTGACACTTGATAATCTCAAGATGCATCTTCACGGGTGCAAGAAAATCCATTCATTTGCCAGAAGGCCGATCACAAGAGCTCACACCCTTGTAGATTACACAGTCGGCCTAGATGATGTGTTCATACAGGAGACCAAGAAGAAGTATGAAGACTCCGCGCCCAAAGCAAGGAACCATGAAGATTCTTGATCTCCGATGTTGAACATTTTGATGCATCCTTTTATGCATCTTGTAAATATTTCCTGACATCTTAAATGTCTTTTTGTAAATTGTAATTGCACCAAGCTCGAAGATGTAATTTTTTGAAAACAAATTACACTTTGACTTTGGTCCAAGTTAGGTGAGATCTCCTAAAATCGCTTACCCAACTTTCCTTAATTTCCTCAATTAGATTCCTAATTTTGCTCATCCCTCTTTCTATATAATATGAGGGATTTCTATTGTAAATTTATCCTTTAGTATTTTGCAACGAAGTGCTGCCCTTTTTTGCAGCAGAATTGTGAAACTTTGTGTTCATGCTTTGTGAATGAAATTCGATCAATAAAGAAGAAGATTGCAAGCCAAACTTTGTGTTGGATTCGATAATCTTACGAATTGATCTTATTTGGTGGTGATTAGGTGATGGAATCTGAAGGACTCTAAGTAATTTATGTAAACTTTGTGTTGCATCTATTATTTAGATTTGCATTTGTGTTTTTATTTATCTTTCGGTTGGATAATCTACAAGACTTTGCGCTTGTAATTATTCACGCTCTTTGGATACTATTGTTGAATGATCTACAAGACTTTGTGCTTGTAATTATTCATGCTCTTTGATAATTTGGTTGGATGATCTACAAGACTTTGCGCTTGTAATTGTTCATGCTGTTCGAGGAATTGCTGCGTCTAAGAAGACTTTGTGTTTCTAACGTGACAAACAATACATTTTTCACAGATCCACCATTGAAAAAGCTACGGAACGACTTTGTGCCTTCGTGAGTTTTCCCTTTTACTTTATTTGTTTATTGTTAATTACTTCTGGTATCTCTACGCTTTGCTTTGACAAGATAGAGGTATTGGTATTATTGCTAGTTGATCGTTTAAAGTTATTAAGAATTAAGAACTTCCAACAGTGAACCATTGTAAACATCTTCTCTAAAAAAAGAGAGAAGGATGAATGTAACACACACCCCCCACTTCGTAAGTATTGTGTACATTCTGTAATTACTTGTTTGTTTTACTATCGCTTTTGTCAGCAGTAAGAAAGGCGCCTCCCCTTTCCGAGAGGAGAGATTTACATCTCACATAGCTGTGGCTGAAGTCCAAGTTGTGTAATCTATCGAAAAGCTGATTACATAATTTTCACCCAACAGTCACTTCAAGCGTGTTCACAAGGCTTTCCTGACTTATATAGTGAGAAATTTGGACCGGGAGTTGCATGTTCGTATCTCGGCAATTGCTAGAGCAGCGATGGATGGTTGGGCGGACTGGTTCATTCAGTTCCCGACATACACCTATATCCAAGTTTATGGATTTACAGGAAATCCAACCATGCTTCCACGCTATCCTTCGGATAGAACCGTCTTTATGGAGTTCCTGAGGCAGTTACATGATGTTCATCGTCATTTGAGCCGCAAGCATAAACCAACTGCCAATTTTCCCTTTCAGTTCGGAATATATTGGTGCAAGACGACAGTTGATGCCAACACTGCAGGACAAGAGCTAGAGAGGTATCATCTCAAGTATCTTGTTGAGGTACGTGCTTATGATCCAAGCGGTCATTACATGGCACGCCTCGGTGGTCGCGCATATCATAAGCCTTCTATGGAAGACTATTGGGAAAATTGCGTGGACAACTTTGAGGTCCGCAAACGTAGCTATGGCCGCTTCTCTCTCTCACATATTTCTGTTTTCTTGGCAGAAGATGTGAGAGGTTTATCAGATTATGAGGGAGAAGTCCTTCCTCAGTTTTTCAAAGAGCAGGCTGACACACAGCCACTGCCAGCAGTTGATTGGTACTACGCCAAGGAGTACGCGTCAGTCAAGGAGAGGTCAAGTAGAGTTATTCAGAACAGTATACTTTACCTCGACAGTAAGAAGACCAGGAGGGTAAATGAGCCTAGAGCAGAGCCGCCAGTGGTGGATCCTTCGCTACCTTCCTCGTCAAAACCTAAACAGAAGAAGAGGAGTAACCCTCCCAAGAAAATTCAAGTGCCAAATAGTTCAAAAGGCAAGGCGCTTGCCATTAATACACACATGGATCCTGTCAGACATCCTGTCACAAAGCCAGTTCAAAGGCCAGTTCAGAGTCCGGCAGTGCCTGAGGTTCAGCCTCAAGTTCCTACACCAGCCCCAGAGCAGTCACCAGTCCCGATTCATATCAAATTGGATTTAGACTCCCCATCTCGCAGTAGCTCCTCTACATATTCACTCTCGTCAGAGCCTCCTATTGCTAGTACAGATCCTTCCAGTAGCATTAGCCGAGACCAGTCTTGGATTGAAACTCAACTGGGAAGGAAGAGGAGGCAGCCATCCTATGTCCTTAATCATTCAGACTTTGATCAGGTTTACCAGGATGCGCCAGACAAGAGGATCAAGAACATGGTCCACGTGGAGAGGAATACTGATATGGAGATCATCATTGAGACTGTTATACCTTCAGTGGGGAAGAGCTTGGATGAGTTAGAATCTCAGGATTTTGAGGTTATCACAGTCAACCTTGGTCGTAGCACTCGCCAGACTCAGGTTGATCTCCTACAGGTTGCTACATACAACGCCAGGGATAGAATGCTAAAGGACGGAGAAGACAAGGCAGCCCTCAAGGCTGAAATCAGACAGCTTCGTCAGTACATCTCTAGTCTTGTACACAGGTTAGATGCTACCGCCACTCTCCCACCGATGCTTGAGCCTCCAGCAAAACAGGACCAGCTTAATCACCTGGTTGCATACAACAAGCGTTTGGAGGAATGCGAGGAGGAGTTCGTTGCTAGAGGCCGTTTTATGCTCACAGAGCTATATCAGTTGTCGTACAATGCACGAGAGCTCCGTCTACGTCTCCAAGATGAGCAGCGAGACATGGCAATTAACAGACCCCGAGACGAGATTATAATTGCTCACCTGAGTGTGGCATATGAATCAGTCACAGGTGCAAACAATAAAGAGGCTATCTACTCTTGGAAAACATAGTTGGTTTTCAAGGTAAAGATAGAGGAAACTATGGCATTTGAGTTGGCTGAGAGTAGAGAGCACGTTACTAGTGCACTCTGGTTTGTGAGAACCTTAATATCTCGCTTACCGTGTCAATATCAGATTGAGGGTGGTGCATATGTTGAGCTTACTGATGTACAGTCAGAGCTCCAAGCACTCATTCATACTATTTTTCAGTGGGGAGACCGTTGGCTATAAGATTAATCAGCTTACAGTCATGTCAGCGTTGTTCGATGAAGCAACTAGGAGCAGAGGTGAACTTCAGTCCCAAATCACAGCTGGTGAGGACATGCTACACAGACATAGCATACTTCGGCAGAGTATTAGAGCTCCAGACAGTGATACAGTTAACAATCTCGTTGAGGGATTGGTTGTTTGAGATCACGGCCAGTAGACTTTAGTTCCCACCTCTCAGGATAGACATTACACACAGGAGTTAAACTTGGTGTTATCTTTTCAAGTTAACTCGCTGTCTCATTTCATGCATATCTATTATGGGATTAGCTTTATTCACTTGGAGTTGTATTTAGGGTTTACGTTAACTGATGGTAGTGTTTCAGTTAACTTGCTTTCAATAAGGACGTGCATGCTTGCACATTGTCCATTTTTAGATTAATTTGTACTGGTTAACTGATGGTAGCTTTCCAGTTAACTGTATAGTTTGCTTTATTAGGGTTTAGCAATAAATCTTGCATGCATTGCAAGACTGTAGTTGACTCAAGGTGATTTTAGGGTTCCCTACACCTTTCAATGTCTATAAATAAGAGTTTTTGCTCATTTGTACATAACTTTTGCACGAGAGAGAAATATATGTTGTGCCTACCTTGCCTTCAATATTGCTCATTCTGTATCTGTTCATGAGTATTTACTATTATTATGAATTGTTATGCCACTTGGGTTTCATGCAATTATGATGGTGAATTCTTGCTTTAGTTAGATATAGTGGCTAGTTTGATCGTAGATTGTATGTGTGTCTCGCCTATGCAATTTATTGTCCTAGTTGGCTATCCTTCATGTTTTGTGTTCAATAAACTCGTTCAGATTGAGCTGATAGATGTGCCTCCTTGCCTTCAAGTTGAGAATCTGTACTTGGTTATCGTGTGATGTGTGTGAATAATAAACTTATTCAGATTGAGCTGATAGTTGTGCCACTTTGCCTTCAAGTTGAGAATTTGTACTTGGTTTATCGTGTGTTGTCATTTCCAATAAGCCTATTCAGACAAGCAAATAGTTGTGCCACCTTGCCTTCACGTTGTGAGTCCGTACTAGGCTTATCGTCAGATAATCATTCCCGCTTCGTTTCCTCATGCTCTGAATTCTTGAGGGGATTGGATAGTTAAAGTTACTTATTTTTGTGTGTTGTAGTTAAGTCTTGTGAAACCAGAAAATACTTAGCTGCAACGTATAGAGTTTTCGTGAAAGCCTTGTACCTCTTATAGCTAAGACAAAAAGACAGGATATAGTTTAGTTTATTTCCCTTTTCAAGCACTTTTGTCAAGCACAACGAGGGAGCTTCCCCTCCTAATTTGAAGAGCACTAATTGCGTAGTGTGCATAGCTGTCTGTACCAACTCGCACTCCAGAGGTGTTAGTCGTTACGCCAAGAAGGAGCGAAACTTAGCGGTTGAGAAACCCAAAGATGAAATCATGATCTCTCACCTGAGGATGGCATATGACTCAGTCACTGATGAGGAAGACAAAGAAGGTATTTTTACTTGGAGGACACAGTTGATCTTCAAGGCAAAAACACAGGATACACTGACTTCAGAGTTGGCTGAGAGTAGAGAACACGTGACTAGTGCACTTCGCTACGTGAGAACCTTCGTGTCTCAAGTTCCATGCCGGTATCAGCATGAGGGTGGTGAGTACGTCAAGCTTATTGATGTTCAATCAGAGTTGCAGACACTCATCCATGGTATTTTCAGTGGGGTTTCCGTTGGCTGTAAGTTAGACCAACTTACAGTCATGTCAGCGTTATTTGATGAGGTGATCAAGAGTAGAGGAGAGCTTCAGAGCCAGATCACAGGCGGTGAGGAGATACTGCGAAGACATAGTGTGCTACGACAGAGTATGAGTGCTCCAGATAGTGATGCAATCACTAACCTCGTGGAGGGGTTACTTGCTCCAGTTCACGACTAGTAAACTCCAGGTCCCACCTTTCAGGATAGACATTCGACACAGCAGTTAACTCGTTGTTCCACATCTCATGCATGTCTGTCTTGGAAACATCTATGTACAGTTGGAGTTTTCATTTACGGTTTTCGTTAACTGATGATAGTTTTACAGTTAACTTGCTTTCAATAAGGACGTGCATGCTTGCACATTGTCCATTTAGATTAGATGTTTCGGTTAACAGATGGTAGCTTTCCAGTTAACTGTATAGTTTCCTTTATTAGGGTTTAGCAATAAAATCTTGCATGCTTGCAAGACTGTAGTTGACTCAAGGTGATTTTAGGGTTCCCTACACCTTTTGGATGTCTATAAATAAGAGTTTTTTCTCATTTGTAATTAACTTTTGCACGAGAAAGTAATATATGATGTGCCCACCTTGCCTGTAATATTGCTGATTATGTATTTGTTCACGAGTTTTTACTATGATGATGAATTGATGTGCCATCTTGCCTTCATGTTATTGTTATGGTGAATGCTTATCTTAGTTAAATACAGTGGTTGGTTTGATCGTGGATTGTATGCGTGTTCCACCTATGCAATTTACTGTCCTAGTTGGCTATTCTATGTTTTGTTTCTAATAAGCCTATTCAGATGAGCAAATAGATGTGCCACCTTGCCTTCATGTTGTGAATCTGTACCTAAAGCTTATCGTTCGATGTGTGTGTTAATAAACCTATTCAGCCAAGCAAATTGTTGTGCCACCTTGCCTTCATGTTGTGAATCTATACTCAGTTTATCGTATCTTTGTTTATTTCCAATAAACTTCTCCCCAGCCGAGCAAATAGTTGTGCCACCTTGCCTTCACATTGTGAATTTGTACTTGAAGTTTATCGTATAGAACATTCATGCTCCATTTCCTCATGCTATGTTTACTTGAGGAGACTGGATAGATTAAAGCATTTACTTTAGTTGTAGTTAGTGATCTGCGAAACCAGAAAATCCTTAGTTGCAACGTTTGTGGTTTTTCTTAACCTTGTGCCTCTTCCAGCTGAGAACAAAAAGATAGGATTTAGATTACTTTTCTTTTCAAATGCATTTCAGCAATAAGAGGGAGCTTCCCCTCCTAATTTGAAGAGCACTCATTACGTAGTGTGCATAGTTGTCTGTACCAACTCGCACTCCAGAGGTGCTAGTTGTTACGCCAACACTGAACAAAAAGACAAGAAAATTAGTTTTAGTTTACTTTCTTTTAAGCAACATTAGCAAGAGGTAGCTTCCCCTCCTAATTCGAAGAGTAGTTTATCTGTGCATAGCTGTCCATTTCTAATCCGCATTCCAGAGGTATGAATTAAAACGCCAACAACAAGTTTGGCAAGAAAGATCTAGAATTGCATTTTAGGGAGCTAGCACGATTAAAACAATATGGCCCAATTGATAGGTATGTGTTTAAATCTAAAGATTATCAATGATGTTCCTAAGATGAGGCTTATTGTATTATTCATTGAGGGCTTGATTGAACCACTTAGGGGTTGGGTGATGGCATTTGACTCACCTTTTTTATAGGATCTGATAAAAATGGTAAGGAACATGGAGTTTACTACACCAAAGAACAAATTCTAGCCTAAGTCATTTCCATCTAAGAAGCACAGGAAACTTGTTGTGACCTTTTCACACATCACCCCATTCAAAATGGGGACCCCCTAATTTTTGCTCCATTTCGGTCTTTTGGCTTTTGGGTTTTCTGTTGTCTCTCTCTATCTCTTCTATCTTTCCGGGTGTTGGGTGAAAATTATGTAATCAGCTTTTCGATAGATTACACAACTAGGACTTCAGCCACAGCTATGTGAGATGTAAATCTCTCCTCTCGGAAAGGGGAGGCGCCATTCTTACTGCTGACAGAAGCGACAGTAAAACAAACAAAAAATTACAAAATGTACACAATACTTACGAAGTGGGGGGGCTGTGTTACATTCATCCTTCTCTCTTTTTTCAGAGAAGATGTTTACAATGCTTCACTGTTGGAAGTTCTTAATTCTTAATAACTTTAAACGATCAACTAGCAGTAATACCAATACCTCTATCTTGTCAAAGCAAAGCGTAGAGATACCAGAAGTAATTAACAATAAACAAATAAAGTAAAAGGGAAAGCTCACGAAGGCACAAAGTCATTCCGTAGCTTTATCAATGGTGGATCTGTGAAAAGAGTGTCGTTTGCCACGTTAGAAACACAAAGTCTTCTTAGACGCAGCAATTCCTCGAACAACATGAACAATTACAAGCGCAAAGTCTTGTAGATCATCCAACCAAATTATCAAAAAGCATGAACAATTACAAGCACAAAGTCTTGTAGATCATTCAACAATAATATCCAAAACACAAATGAAAATCTAAATAATGGATGTAACACAAAGTTTACATGAATTACTTAGAGTCCTTCAGATTCCATAAGCTAATCACCACCAAATAAGATCAATTCATAAAAGTATCGAATCCAACGCAAAGTCTGGTTTGCAATCCTCTACTTTATTGATCAAAATTCATTCACAAAGCATGAACACAAAGTTTCACAATTCTACTTCAAAAAGGGCAGCACTTCGTTGCAAAATACTAAAGGATAAATTTACAATAGAAATCCCTCACATTATATAGAAAGAGGGATGAGCAAAATTAGGAATCTAATTGAGAAAATCAAGGAAAGTTAGGTGAGCGATTCAAGGAGATCTCACCTAACTTTGACCAAAGTCAAAGTGTAATTTGTTTTCAAAAGATTACATCTCGAACTTGGTGCAATTACAATTTACAAAAAGACATAAAATGTCAGGAAATATTTACAAGATGCATAATGGGAAGCATCAAAATGTTCAACATCGGAGATCAAGAATCTTCATGGTTCCTTGCTTTGGGCGCGGAGTCTTCATACTTCCTCTTGGTCTCCTATATGAACGCATCATCTGGGCCGATTGTGTAATCTACAAGGGTGTGAGCTCTTGTGATCGACCTTCTGGAAAATGAATGGATTTTCTTGCACCCACGAAGATGCGTCTTGAGATTATCAAGTGTCAACCGTATATTGCAAATGATATGTATTGAGGCTTTGGGAAAAACTGTCATCCTCAACTTGTTGCATAACGGCTTCTTTGTAGATCTGGGATAGTTCACTGGATCAGAAGATGTCACCTTTAGGATCACTTGATGAAATCTGGAGAGAAACTGCAAGGATGGTGAATCAATAGACGTTAGCAGAAAAAGTAGCATTGGGAAGCGTGAAGCGAGAAATGATGTTGAGCAAGCATGAAACAAGCAACTAGGCACAGAAAACGATGCGGGAGCGAAGAAACGGGGTCCAGAATGGAAACAAAGCAAGTTTGAAGAGACTAACGTAAAAACTGCCAAAAGTGTAAAGGTGCTAAAATTCAGCACCATTGCACAAAAAATGACTAAGTCTGGAAAAAGTGCAAAGGTGCGAAAAATAATACCATAGTCAAAAATTGGCTAAGTCTAGAAGAAAAGTGTAAAGGTGCTAAAATTCAGCACCATTGCACAAAAAATGACTAAGTCTGGAAAAAGTGCAAAGGTGCTAAAATTCAGCACCATTGCACAAAAAAATGACTAAGTCTGAAAAAAAAAGTGTTAAGAGCGCACTTTTTCAGCGCTCTTACATTTTGGAGAATTCACTTTTTATGCAGGGTCGCTGACTTTTGGCGCCCCTGCACTTTCAACACTTAGCCAAAAATTGGCTAAATCTAACAATAATGTGTAAGAGCGCACTTTTTTAGCGCTTCTACACATTTTTGGAAAATCACTTTTTATGCAGGGTCGCTGATTTATGGCGCCACTGCACTTTCAACACTTAGCCAAAAATTTGGATGAGTTAGAGCGCACTTTTTTGGCACAACTGCATCTTTCGCAATTTAACTAAGTATGATCAGTGAGACTTTGCGAAGGAGCTTGTTTCGAAGGTCTTCGCGAGGCGAACATAGGGGGATGCTCAAACTGACTGTTTGAGGCTTTGGAACGCATTTCGAGGTGGCTTGAAAATCACCTCGTTTTGCGTGTCTGAACTTCATGAACCTAGGAAACAAACAAGGTTCATAGGGGGGTTATCCGTGAATCGAGCGCTGCTAGATTCCGTGATAACACCGGGGATGTGCCCGTCTAAATTGAAATTTTGGCTAAGTCTAAGAAATTAGGGTTTGCTTTCTTCATGCTAGTTTGAGGTTAATTTGAGTTGGCTAACTGAATTCTGACTATTACATCACGTTTAGAACACTTCAAGCAATCTTCTTGCAAAATTTGAGCTGAAGCGGACAACTTGCTATTTTTAGCAGTCTGGACTTCGGACATAGATTTTAGAATTTGCATGTTGGAGTTTTCAATGCATGTATGGAGAAGCTTTAACGGTTTTTCGAGACCTTCACAATGATATAGCATGCAAGATGAGATGATAACTTTCAGTAATCTTGACTTTGGAGGCTATTTTTTAGGGTTTGCATGTTGGAGTCTTCAACGCATGTCCACATATTCTTCAGGAGCTTCGCAGTGACATAACATGCAAACCAGGATCAAGACCTTTTTGCAAAGTTGTCTTCAAGAGAAAATTTTAGGGTTTGCATGCAAATTTTTTCGGTGCATGTCAACATATTCTTCATGGGTTTTTCAAGAGCTACGCAACGAGGTAACATGCAAGCAAAGTTGATCACTTTTCAGGAACTTACTATTTTTAGCCAATGTCCGCATGCAGTCCAGTTTGCTAGGTTTTTCTGGGTTTTGTGAGATCTCTCGGGCTGTGTGACATGCAAACACATCCAATAGCTGATTGGTCACTTTTTTAGACACTTACTATTTTTATTAGGATCACTCCGACAACTGCACAGCACTTCAACATCACGAACAGAGCGACATGCAACAGAAATGGGCTCAAACGGAGATCTTTTGAGCAACATGCAAGTCAGATTAGGGTTTCCAGCTTTGGGACCCAAAATGAAGGGTCAAACGCCAGAATCTCTAAAAACTGATGTATCCCGTTGCAATCAATGTCTTTCAAGCAATCCACTGGTAAAATTTGAAGGCAATCTGAGCACTTACTATTTATAGTAAGTCACTTCTGAAACAGGGCTATAAATAGTAGGTTGGTAGCAGACACCAGTGTAAACAGGCCAAACAGGTTGTGAGGACCCTATGGAGCAAATTCCAAGTCAAACGGAGTTGTAGAGGTTTGAAAATCAGGCACTTACTATTTTTAGCAGGTCCATGCAGAGGAATTAGGGTTTCCTAAAAAGTAGGGCGAAACGCAAAAGTCACCCAGAGGCAGTATCCCATCATGATCAGCATCTTTTAGGCAATCAACTCATAAAATTTGAGCTTGTTCTGAGCACTTACTATTTTTAGTAAGTCACTAAAAATAGCAGGTGCATGCAAACAACAGGTGCCAGCAAGTCAATCATGTCATGGAAGTCTTTGAGAGTGAAAATCAATTCTTGAAGAGCTTGAAATCAACTTAAAACGCGAAGAGTACAAAAAATTCTAAAAATAGAAAGTTAGGGCAAGCTAAAGGTAGCATGAACAATCAGAAGCACCACCCCTCAAATCCGCCCTAAGTCCAAGAAAAAGATTGAAAATCATCTAAGTCTGGCAAAACGGAAGCCTGACCTGCCAAATGCGCCTTAAGAAGCTTGAGGAGCCTTGAAAATTTGTTCAATTCTGAGAAAATGAAAGCTTGGGGGGGTAAATGCGCCTAGACTTGGAGAGGGTGAGTGGAAAATTTGTCCAAGGCATTGAAAATGGAAGTATGACCCCTCATATGCGCCCTCAACTTGAAGCTCATCATGTTAGATGCGCCCAAGTCTAGGAAGGTTGATAAAAACGCCTAAGTGTGGAAAACTGAAAGCTTGCCTAGGTAAATGCGCCCAAAGTGGAGAAGCCATGAGGAAAATCTTCTAAGTGCTTGAAATTGAAACCTCAGACCCTCAAATGCGCCTTAAGTTGAGTGGAGAGCTTAGAAATTTGACTAAATCCTCTAAAATGGAGGTGTGACCCCCCAAGTGCGCCCAAGCTAGAAGTGATGGGGATGAAATTTGCTAACTGTTGAAATTGAAAGTCCAGTTGGGTAAATGCGCCCACCTGATAAAATTGGATGCTCACCTTGCTATATGCGCCCTAGCTTGAGAAGAGGGTGGGAAAACTTTCTAAGACACTAAAAATTGAAGGAGTCAAATGCGCCTTAACTTGGAGAGAAGCTTTGAAATTTTCTAGGGCATTCAAAACTAGAAGCTTGACCCCAAGTGCGCCCAAGCCTAGTAAGGAGATGAAAAATACTTTGTGTTGAAACTTGAAGTTGCCCTACCCAAATGCGCCCAAGCCTCAAGGTGAGGATATGAATTTCATCTAAGTCTGAGAAATGGAAGCTCAAGGCCTCAAATGCGCCTAAGCTATAAGGGTGAATGGAAGATTTTCCTAAGTCATGAAGAATGGAAGCAGACCCCCCTTGTATGCGCCCTAGTAACTTGAGGTTGATGAGAAAATTTCTAAGTATGGGAAATTGAAAGCTCACCTATGGAAATGTGCCTAGCTTGGAGATAAAGGCTTCAAAAAAAATTCTAAGTCATAAATTGGAAGGAGGACCTATAGAATGCGCCCTAGGAAGATTGGAACCCTCAAGAATTTCTAAGTCTTGGAAAATGGAACCAAGACCCCCCCCAAATACACCCTTGAGAGGGATGGAGGCACCAAAATTTGCTAAGTGTTCAAAACTTGAGGCTTAGGGGATCAAACGCGCCCTTGAAGGGAAGAGAAGACGGAAAATAATCTAAGTGTGGAAAACTGAAAGTCCAACACCCTAAATACGCCCCAGCCTAGACGAGAGGATAGAGAATAATCTAAGTGTTGGGAACTGAAAGTGTGACCTCCTAAATGCGCCTAGTTTGAGGGGGAAGGATGGAAAAATTGCCTAAGTCATCAAAAGTGATAGCCCAGAGATGTAATTGTGCCCAAGGGAGAAGAGGTTAAATTAAACCTTGGGGAAAATATTTTTCAAAAATATAAAAATTAAATGTACCCCTTCGTCTATAGACACATGAATTTTGCATTTTCTGAGGGGAATTTTCTTCTAGGTATTGGATATTTTCAACAAGGAAATGATTTTGAAGCCTTCCACACTTCACTGGAAATTTTAAGATGAATATTTTTGATGGGCGCCTACTTGATGAAGTTTTCTAGGCAGAGGATGTAAAATTTTCTAAGTCAAAGGGAGAAATATTGAAGATGGATGCCTAGGTGATTTGTGATGAAATTTCTAAGGGGAAATAATTTTCCAAGCCAGAGTGAAGATATGAAAATATTCTAGGGCGTTTGAAATTCCTTGACCCCACCTCAAATGCGCCCTCAGGAAGGGGAAATTTGTCTAAGGCATGAAGAATTTGAAGATGAAGCGAAACTCAAATATCAGGATGATATGCACCCTAGCACACAGATGTTGAAAGGTTATGAAGAAAGCAAAAGTTGGCTAGAGAAAAATGATAAACCCTATCAAATCCGGAGATCACTCAGACATTGGAGATCAAAACATGAGATCAGGTAAGTGAAGAGATTTTATATTATAAAGTGTTTTGATGCTCTTCTCTTTATTTGTTTTGCAGGATGAACGCCGAGACCAAAGCATAATAACTTGAGGTGATGGACCAAATACTCCAGGACAACAATACGACCTTGGAAGGAGAAAGGTTACATGTTGAAGCTCTTCCATGATGTCTCATTTGCGCCCAAGTTATGAAGGGAAATGATGAAAGAAACGGCTAAGTGTTGGAGTCTCTCCACAAAGACCTAGAATGCACCCAACTCAGGGAGGCAAGTGACAGGAAAGAGGAAAATCACCATCAAACAGGAGAAAGAAGTGACCGTCTTGGAGTTAGATCATGAACGTGCCTGCCATGCCGATTGAAGCTATGTTGGCCAATGTCATGTCCCCTTCTAGTTGACATCTCTCAGAGCACTTGATTAGCCTATTATGCGACCCTCGTAGGCTGATAGGATGGATAGAGGGTCTTGATGGAGCTTGGCTTGGCTTCAGTTGTTGGTATTTTACCAGTTGGCTTTCGTTCGGGCTCATTCGGACACTTTTTGCCTAAGTTGCTATTTTTAGCAGTATTTGGCACTCAGCAAGGGACCCCTGCTATTTTTAGCAGTATAGTTTGATCACATGCAGAATCACTCCCTAGTTCGCCAGCTTCAGACGGTTCGTGCATCAGACGTTTCTTGAGGGAGTTATCAATATTTGATTGATTAATTAAATATTAATTAAATGGAGCATATAATATAAAGTTATAATATTTTTATATTATAACTTAAGTGAAATATTGGAAGGGGTCGCCCATCATGGAAGGGGACATTTTTAATTATATTTTATAATTAAAAAATTTGTCCGGAGACTATTGAAATATTAAAATAAAAAAAGTTCGAATTTATTTTAATGAAAACCTAATGGAGAAAATCGCACTTTTTCAAAAGATATAAGGTTTTGCTTTGGAATTCGAGCCATATTGATTGATGAAAAGAATTTTTGAGTTTCTCTCAACCAGAGCACGGAAGCCAAGGGTTTCAGTCTCATAGCATTGGGGAACAAGCCATTTCTAGTGAAAGCAATTCAGAGGTTGTGAAATATCATCCGATTTATTGCCAGGCAAAGAGATTTCTTCATCCAGGAGAGATCACAGAACGTTCATAGTACATTTATTGACAGAGTTTTCAGTGTTAGATTCAACCGGCAGGGTTTCATCAGTTGAGGCGCCCATTGTATTGAGATCTGGAGATATCAAGCAAGGCCGTACCTTTATTTATTTATTGGCTGCTGTTACAAGGCCGTACTACTGCTGTACCAGGCCGTACCATCTCAAAGGGGCGTACTTTCTGCTCAGGACAAATCGCCTTCCATTCTGATCATTTGGCTTCAACCCAGTTGGCGCCAACTCTTCTGGATTATTCTTCTAGCATTTGACAGGGGAGAAAAGGATTATTCATCAGAGCCGTACCAGTTCAAGTTCATTAACAGCTTGCTGCAATAACAGGTTCTCATCCAGTAAAATGTTGTTTTCTTATTTCATCTGTTATCAGATCTATTGTAAATCGTACCAGTAGATTTATATATTGATATCCATCCTTAGATCTCATATTTCCTGTCAATACTGGCATTGTATTATTTTATTTAAATTTTACATCAATTTTCTTTCAAAATCGCAACTCTCTTTATTCATGCAAAAACCACAAAAAAATCAAAATACACTCAACACTCAAAAACAGTCAGAATCAGAAACAGGGGAAACAAGGGTTTCTACAGCCAAATTCATAGAGTTTGCAGTCAAGAAGAAGAACAGTGGGAACACGTTTCCAGACAGGAATCTTCTAGAAGGATGGTGGACATTAATTGCTCATTTATTACCCCACTCCTCTTTGTGGCGGTTTTTAGGGTGAATCTTGTTTAGGGCTGAGGTGGCACAATCTGGGCCATCCAGCCGATTGTAATCTGAGCCGTCCATTGGACTTGGCCAGCTATAAAAGGGGTATCCCCCCTCATTTGTATCTCATTAGAGTAGAGATTAGAATACAGAGACTGATAGTGTAGATTGATAGCGTAGATTGGTAACATAGTTTGAAGAAGAAGGAAAGTTTTTCCTTTGAAAACTTTGTAAGAAATTGTTGTGAACACTCTCATAATAAAAAGAGTTTCATTGATGATGATCTCGTCTTTTGTTGTGAGCAGCTGACAAGATTTCATGCAAGTAAATGCTAGTTGTGGAATGTGGTGCTTAATTTGAGCAAGCTTCGCTTATCCATACCACTAGCAAGCTCACTGATGGTGGGTGTGCCTTGTGTGGTGTTGTGACCTTTTCACACATCGCCCCATTCAAAATGGGGACCCCTAAATTTTTGCTCCATTCTGGTCTTTTGGCTTTGGCTTTTGTCTTTCTCTCTCTGTGCTCCTTTTCTGCTAGCTGTCTTCCGGGGATGCTCCCGTCTGCGAACTTAAACATAAAATTTGGTTTCGCATCTTTAGGTTACTTTGGATCAAATTGAGTTGGTTGGTCAGCTTTTGAGCTTGGCACTGCTATTACAACACTTCCAGCAAGTGACCCCTAAATTTTCACTAAATTCTGCCAACTTTCTATTTTTAGTAAGTGTCAGTTTAGGGTTGATTTTCTCGGGATTTTCACATTTTGACAACTTCATTACATTTTGAACACTTCAAGTTCATTTCTGACAAAATTTGAGCAAAAATAGATGACTTGCTATTTTTAGCAGTCCAGCTTCCAGAGCAGATTCCAAGGTCTACATGTTATATTCTCTGATGCATGTCCGGAGATTCTTTGTGGGTTTTTCAAGACCTTCGCAGTGATATGACATGCAAAGCAGGATAACGACTTTCAGCATTCGGCCTTCGGAGGCCGATATTAAGGTTTGCATGCAGATTTTCTCAGCACATGTCGACATATTCCTTCTGGATTTTTCAAGAGTTTCGCAACGGTGTAACATGCAAGTGGAACTGATCACTTTTCTGAAACTTGCTATTTTTAGCCGGTGCTTGCATGTTGAAGATTTTTCTGGGTTTTTCAAGATTTTTCGGGCAGTGTAACATGCAAAATCATCCAGCAGCCGATTGGTCACTTTTTCAGCCACTTTCTATTTTTAGCAGGTACCACTTAGGCAGCTGCTCAGCATTTCAGAACCACGAATTGATCATCATGCAATTGAAACAAGGTCAAACAGAGCTCATATGAGGAACAGGCGGAAAATTAGGGTTTCGAGCTTCAGGGCTAAAAATGACGAATCAGACGTCAAAGTGCCCAAAACTAAAGTATCCACTACGATCAACATCTTTCAGGGAGTCTGCTGGCAAAATGTGAAGACAATCGGAGCACTTGCTATTTTTAGTAAGGTATTCTCGGCGCAGGCTATAAATAGAAAGTCAATCTCGGGCGCCGACGCAAACAGGCAAGTTCACCAACGAGGAGCACGCTGTCCAAATTTCAAGTCAAACGGAGATAAGGAAGCCTCAGAAACAAGCACTTACTATAAATAGTAAGTCACTTCAGAAGCAGCTATAAATAGCAGGCCGACATCAAATCTCAGCAAGTATAAGTCAAACATGTGATGAGGGATCTTTGGCGCAAATTTCAAGACAAACGGAGTTGCAGAGGATGAAAAATCAAACATTTGCTATTTTTAGCAGGCATGGGCAGAGAAATTAGGGTTTCCTAAAATCAAGGGCAGAACGGACAGTCACGCAAAAACAGCATCCAGCTATGATCGTTACACTTCAGGCATTCAACACATAAAATTTGAAGACTTTCTGAGCAATTTCTATTTTTAGTAGGTTGCTAAAAATAGCAGGTGCAGAAAGGCATGAGGGATCAACAGCACAAATCAGTTGAAGTTCAGAGGAGGGCAAAAAATCAGGCTTTCTGGGGTCAAAATTCAGTTGAAGGCACGAAATTCAAGGAACTTTCTAAAAATAGAGACTCAGGGCAAATTAGGGTTAGCAGGAGAAAATTACCCTAAATCTGGTAAGAGGCACGAAATCCACTAGGTTTGATAAAATTTGGGGTCCGGCATCGAAATTCACCTTGAGAAGCTGAAGATGAGTGGAAAATTGACTAAGTCTGGAAAATTAAAAGCATACCTAGCTAAATGCGCCCAGCTTAAGGGGGTAAGTTAAAGTTTTCCAAGTGATGAAATTAAAAGCCCAGGGTATGATTTGCGCCTAGACTGGAAAGTCTTTGAGAAATTTTCTAAGGCACATAAATTGAAAGTTCAGGGTCCTAAATGCGCCCACCAAAGTCAAAGGTTTAAAAGGTGTCGAAACTGGAAGCTCCATGGGTCATATGCGCCTGGGGTAAAAAGGGAAGCTTGAAAGTTGACTAAGGCGTAGGAAATGAAAGTTGGACATATCATATGCGCCTATGATGAAATTGGAAGTTGACAGGGGGAAATGCGCCTGAAAGTGAGTATGACAATATTCTAAGTCATGAAATTAAAAGTTGATACCCTCATATGAGCCCCTCTGTGAAGACTTAGAAATTCGCCTAAGGCTTGAAATTAAAAGCTCCAGTGGTCATTTGCGCCTAGAGATTGAAACTGGAAGTTGGTAGGGTGAAATGCGCCCAAAGAGGTTAAAGTATGAAAATCCGCCTAAGGCATTCAAATTAAAAGCTAAGTCTATCATATGCGCCTGGCTTGAATAGGGGTGATAAAAAAATTCTAAGTCATTGAAACTTGTAGAACACCATGCTATTTGCGCCCCACTCCAAAATGAAAGCTTAACATGTAATTTGCGCCTGGAGATTAAAATTGAAAGTTCCCCCTTTAATATGCGCCCAGCTTTGTGTGGAAAATTGGAAGTTGGAGGTCTAATTTGCACCCAGGAGCTTGAAGAGCAAAAATTTCAGCAAGTGTCTAAAATGAAAGCATAACATGTCAAATGCGCCCCTAAGGATAAAGAACTCCAAAATTTTCTTGTCAGCAAAGTGGAAGTTGGCATAGGGAAATGCGCCCCTGAGCATTGAGGAATAGAAATTTTCTAAGTGTCAGCGAATTGGAAGCTCCATGTAGTAAATGCGCCCTCAACCTTGAAGAACACCACGGATTTGCGCCTGGAGAAGGAAAACATGTTGGTTGGAAATTTTGTATTCTCGTGAAAGCGTACAAAATTGAGATTTCAACCACAGCACGTGAGTTAAACTCTCCTAATTAAGGGAAGGCTCCCCCTTTAACTAAATAAAATTAAGGGTAGGACAGCAATCGTTCCTCTTGTTTCAGGAAAGATTACGTTCTTCTCTCTTCACAGAAAAGACACAGTAAATGTTACTAAAACTTGTTACAACAGCTATACAGTGAAATTAAGAGAAAGGAAATAAAGTTTCCTGAAAGCGCAAAGACTTCCGTTATTTCCTTCGGGACGGGAAAACAATTCGATAAGCACAAAATCTTAAAGAATGAAATCCTATCAACCTTTTTCAGAACGATTACTTTATGGAAATATACAAGATAAAACAGCTCAAAGACTGAAATTATAATGTATGCTTTCAACTATTCTAAATGAGAAATACTATGAGCGTAAAGACTTATAATTCTTCTCTATTTCTAACACTAACTAAGAATTCAATTCTCAGATTTACAGCACAAAGACTGCAGATTTTTAAATTGAATCTCTCTTCAGCAACTTTCAACAATCTTCAAGTAATCACAAAATGATATTGATCTAAAATGACATAAGAACATTTGAGATACAAAACAAGAATTCAGCTCAAAGACTGAAATTCCAGCTTTTTGATATCACTTGAAAGTTTACAATATTTCACTATAAAGCTCAAAGACTTTATGAGTATAAAATTCTGCAGAGTTTTCTTGCTTGCTAAAAAGATAAAAATTACAATAGACCCCTCAAGTATTTATAGGAGAAGGTCTGGAGAAAAAGGTGGGAGGATCTCAACAAACTTGAGAAAATCTCTCAACCGATAACTAATTGCGATTGACTTATTCAAAATTACAATCCAAATTGTGATTTGTCTTGTAAGATTTTACATGTAATTACATTTTCGAAAATTGCAAGGAAAAGAACACTTGCAATTGCAAAATTTGTTTTTACATATATATTGTCGAAAGTAAAATTACATAAAACAATCTAAAACTTAATTTATTTATTCCTATCTTTGAAAGATAAGAATTTGCTGATGATGGTCTTCAACTCATCCGGATCTGGACCCAATGTATTCTTGGCCACTGCAACTGTCTTCAGAATTATATCAAAGTATCTAATAGTTGCCAATCTATGCTCTTCATAAGAAGTTTGCATTTTCTCAAGGATTGTTTGATGATTGATAAGCTTTTGAATCGAATCCATAGAAAATTGCTCTGATTCCATTTGTTGACGAAGATTGGCTGCCATATCTGAAGTAACTGAATCAGCTTCAAGTAACTCATCTTCTTGATTCAAAACGGTACATGAGATCTTTTCAAAATTTGAAAGAATATCCTGCTGAACTTCGTCATTCATTTCTAAAGTGGCCTGGATATCTTTGATAAGATCTTGAATGACCAATGATCTATTTGTCATGAGTTCCTCAAATTCTATGTACTTTTCTCTGTTTGGCAAAACCAAATTGCTGCATAAGATTAATAAATCAACTTGATTTATCTCACTCCAGATCTTCAAATCTTTTTCAAGCGTTTCTAAACTTTGCTTGAAGGCTTCTAAAGTTTGATTCAACTTTATCCTTGCTATCCTTACATTCTTGAAAACTTGCAACATCTTCTCAATCATTGGAATACTTTGCTCAATTAGCTGAGTTATCCATGAATCAATTGCCTTAGCCTTTTGCGCAATTCTTTCTAACTGTCTAACTGATTCATTTGGAGGAGCTGTAGATAGAGAATCAACTGCTTCTGATGATCCTGTAATCCTCTGAATGACTGCAACCAGCTGAGCATTGTCTTCTTTGAGCTTTTCCTTTTTAGCTAAGAGTTCGTTATAGCTTTGTGTCAGAATTGTCACTGAACTCTGAGCATCCTGCATCATATTAGCGTGAGTCTGCTTACCCAATTCCACCCTCGTGAACCTGTAGTCAGATACCTGCATCTCTTCATGCGGTTTATCAACCAAGGGCTCTGCAATCTCAGCATATTTCATCCTGTTGCTGTCAACAAAAACCTGTGAGACTGTTTTGGCTTTCTTTGCAATCACTGGTTTTTGTTTCTTCAATTTTCGGAAATCAAAAATATCAGGAGACACTGCCTGTTTCTTTCTCTTAGGAGCAATTGAATTTAGCCATGGAGGAAGATCCAAGGTTGTCACATCTGAAATGGCAACTGCGGTTTCAGTAGAAGTAGCCTCAGTTTGAGATACAATAGAAATTCTTGAAGGTGCCTCAGTTTGTATAGCAACAAGGTTTTGCTCAGAAGACAAATTGCAACTAGGATTGGCCATGAAACAATCAAAGTTCGTGACGGACGTATCAATTTCTGGAAGAGTTGTTTCTGACATAGCTGAAAAGATTGGATTGATATCAAAAATACTCTTGAAATTACTAGGCAAGTTCATCGTGAGAGCATTTGTTACAGATGAAGGCTGATTACAAGTCTCTTGTGGTGGAATAGAAGGAACAAAAACGGTAGAGAAGGAATCAACATCACTGTCGATAGGAGACAAAGGAGATATAGCTGATTCTGGTATTGGAGCCTCAATGTGAGGAGTTATCTCACTTAGGATAGTAGAGGTCTCATGAACCTCGTCTTCTTCTTGCTGATCTAATACCTGAATCTGCATTTCATTGACTTCCTTACCCTTTAATGTTTCACTATCCAATGGTTGTTCAGGAGCTCTGCTTACTTTCAGTTTGATTCTGGTACTTGAAGAGGAAGCTCCTTCCTTAGATTGTTCCCTAATTTCTGATTTCAATCCTCTAGGACCAGCTGGGTCATCTTCAGCTCTAACTCTGATTTTGATGGTCTTGACACCTATGCTTTTGAGCCAAAAATTGGTGTTCGCCAAGACTGATTGGAATCTATCAAAGATAGAGACGGATTCCCTCTGAGACCATTGAATCGCAGGAATGGGAGCATTAGCAACTCCCTGTTCTTCGTACTCAGGATCCAAAATCTGCTTATCATCAATTACTCCTTCTGGAATTAAAGTTAGATTCAAATCAATGATTTGCTCCAAAGTGAGCCTGCAATAATCCATTTTATATACATCCCTTTCTGTCCGAAGGTCTGCCCAAATGTCTTCGATGCGGTGAACATGAGTGAAGACTCTTTTTATTTTATCCTTCATCCTCCTGTAATCAAAATCTACTCTAGCTTGGAATCTCTTCAAAGTTATCTCCTGAAGTTCAGTTTCCATTGCTTTGGCTCTTGAAGAGGTTGTCAAAGAATACCTGCCAATTACCAATGGATTATGTGAAGAAATACCAATTCCAGATTTGTGTTGTGAAGCTTGACGTGAATGAACTGACATCAACTGCCTTCCTAGCTCCATCAAAATGATCTTATCAGTAGGATATCTCGGTAGCATATATGGCTGATCTTCAAAGCAGCCAACTCTCATATAGGTGAATGTTGGAAATTGAAGGAATAAGCAGCCATATTGATTTACCTTATTCCAAGCTGCATCTGACACCCTGTTATTTACCAACTCTTTGTCAAACAAACACATAAAATAACCAAAGAAGGCATCTTGTACCCTTCTATAATGCGCTCGACTTGGAATAAAAGTCAGCTGATCATAATATTTCCATACGGGCACCAATGATCTGTCGCCTTCAGGAGATAAGCCTGGAAAATGTCTCAAGGAAGCTGCTATGTAGACCAAATATGAATTCATATAGAAGGTCAGAGTGGTAGGAACCTGTGCAAGCTGTTCGCACAAACAGTCACTGATTATTTCTCCCCAGAAAATTGGATGTTGTGCTTTTCTAATGACAACTATGAACTTATACATCCAGCTTTCAAACATGTTAGAAACTTTCAACCCTGCAATTCTGCTCAAAAGAGTGATCATGTCATTAACTTCTTCTATAAAATCAGACCGATACAACTTGGGCATACGGGTCGCACAAGGTCGTGATTTTAGAAGCCATTTAGAGTTGATGTGTTTAATACAATCATTCTTTTTCTGCTCAAAATGTTTGTGAGCACTCTTTAATGAAATCTCTGAATAAGTGGTTGCATCAGGTACTCTGAAAACTCTATTGATTGTCTCAGCATCAAGTCTGATAACTACGTTGCCATCATCATCCTTAATTGTCCTGGATTGTCTATCAAAGCGTGCTGCACATGCAAGGACGAATTCTGGTTCAAGGGCAGCAACAGGAAAAGAAGCCACGAGATGGATATGACTTCTCAGCAACTTTTGCATATCAGAAGACGTAGATTTCTCAACCCTTTCAAGAAAATTAGACATATCAACATGCCCTATTTCTGTATCTTTGATCTCATCGATGTTTGAAACAACGTGAGATGGAGAGATCTCATTTTGATATTTGTCGAACTTATACTTCATCTTTTTGCCTGCTGGAGAAGTTGGTTCATCCGTCATTGAACAGGAATCTGCAAGACTGCGGTGAAAATCCCATAAGGTCAGCACATCATCAGCATCAACGTGAGTGGACATGGCGAATCTCAAACCCTAGAACAATGAAATGGACTTGAAAGAAAAATGGAAGGCGAATGAAGATGAATTCGAAATGGATGAAATGGTGGAATGGAAAACGGCATTTTGTCTCTTTGAAACAACAAGATAAAGAGATCTCAAAACTTGGATTTGGAATTTCGTCCAAAAAGGTCAACTTATGTGCTTTTTAAGGCAATTCGGGTTTTTGAGTGACTTGAACAATTTCGGAACTTTTTGACACTTTAGCAATTTTTGCTTTTTGCAATTTCGGGATTTTTCAGAGTTTTGGCAATTTTCTCAAAGGCAATCGGGATTTTTACGAAATTTAACAATTTTTGAACTTGGCAATTTTAAAAATTGTTATTTCAAATATAAATCCCGAAATTGTATTTTTAGGCTAAAAACCCGAAATAAGAGACAAAGTGAAATTTTCTTATTTTATGAAAGATAGTGATGGATATATGAAATGGCGAATGAATGAAATGAAAGAAATGAGCATAGGCGACATGAAAGATGGATAAATGAAAATGGAATGAATTGTTTATTGCTAGAAATGGTAGAATGAAAAACGTGTTTTCATCATAAGGCAGATTTAAATGGAAATATGCATCATGTATGGTAGTGTGGAGATATGTGAAATGGAAGGCAAAATTTTAATGAAATGGAGAAGGCGTGTGAATGTATATGAGAAAAACGCATTTCTAAATGAGGTCGAATGGAGGTAACATGATACAAATGTAGTTTTACAAAAACGCGTTTAAATGTAAAGGCGAATTTTTCAGAAGAAAAACGCACTTTTGAGATAAATAAATGTATTTAAAACAAAGAAAACCAGTAAGAGAAAACGCGTTTTGAATAAACTAGCAAAAATACCAACAAATATACAACAATAACCATGATGAAAGCGAAGGATTGAAAGAAAAACGCGTAAGAATGAAAAACGCGTTTTAAAACAGTCATAATAATGTAAAACGTGGTATGTAAAAGATTAAAACGCAGTCATATTACAGTAAAATATTGAAAGAAAGAGAAATAAGTGCGAATCATACCTGGAACAAGTTGTAATACGCGAAAACGTAGAAGCAAAAACCCTAGACGCGTTGAAGAAGACAGAAAATGGCTATTTACTGGTAAAAATCCGATTTTGAAGCATCAAGGTCGACCAAATCTCCATGAAATGAGGAAATAAATGCCAAGAACAATTCAACTAGCTTGAATCCAAGAAAAATCGGACTTTTCTGAAGATTTGACAATGTAAAATAACATCAAAATCATGAATCGGGTTTTTAATGAGGTTTTTCATGCTCTTTTTTGCAAAATCGGGTTTTTTATGAGGTTTAGCAATTTTACTTTAAACCAATTCGGACTTTTCTGACCAAAAAGCAATTTTCATAATGAACATTGTAAAAAAATTCGAACTTTTTAAGCCATTTAAGCAAAATCGGGTTTTTTATGAACTTTAGCAATTTTGCTTTATTGACAAAATAAAAATGACTTTAACAAAAATCGGGTTTTTAAGATAACTTAAGCAATTTCGGGTTTTTCAGACACTTTGGCAATTTTGCTTTGGAGTTTAAATTTCCCTATTTGCTGAGTTGCTCAGAAAACCCGAAATTGGCCTAAAAGACATTAAAAACAAGTCAGAAATCGACGAAAACGGAAACGTAAAGAGGAAAAAGAGTAGCCCAAAGGTTAATCAACTTGAAACAGAGATTTTCCACCCTTTGCACCTCGTAATGCGTGCCTTAGAGAAGAAAAATCTCAAGTTTTAAGAAAATTTTGATTGGTTACCCAAATTTTTAAACGAGTTAAAAATTTAGGATAACAAAACACACCTATATGCGCCCAAGTTTGGAGGATAAAATTTTATCAAATGGAAGCTACTCACCCTATATGCGCCTTAAATTTGAAGATGCCACTCTTAGATGCGCCCAACTTTGGAGAAGGTATATTGAAAATTTTCTAAGCGTTGACATTAAAAGCCACCCATGATATGCGCCCCAAAAATGAAAGCTTACCCTTGATGTTGCGCTTTGAAGAAGGTGATAGGAAATTTCCCAAGGCACGTCAAAGAGAAAAGAGCAACTCTCAAATACGCCTAACCCCAAGATGATTTTGATGTTGGAAGAAAATCAAAGGCGTGTGATTTAATTTTCCTAAGGTATATATAAAAAAAAAAAACGAAGTTAAAAGGTTGATTTGCACCTTGGTTAGAGAGGGGAAGAATAAATTTTAAACGTTGGAAAATTAAATGTCCCCCCTTTTTTGATTGCGCCTAGACTGGAGATAAAATCGAAATGTGGAAAATAAATGAAAAATCAAGTGCGCCTAAGTTGGATATTTGGCTTGGCAGTTAAAATTAAAAGGGCGTTGGAAATAAATTTTAAATTTGCTCTAGGCAAATGAAGTGAAATTCACCCAACTTGGAAGAATTAATTAAAATTTAAAATTTAATTATTTTCCTAAGTAATAAATTAAATTCCCCTTTAAATTCGGACCCATGAAATTTTAAAACTCGGATAATTTTAATCGTGGGGAATTTGTTTTTTGGATTGATTATGGATGGAAAATAAATTACGCCTAGCCATTTTAAAGTGTTAACATCGAATTTTCACGGACGCTGGTGAAATAAATTAAATGGCATTTGAATTAAATTTTAATAAATTAAATATGCCATTTAAAAAAAAAAAAGCAGTAAGATTATTTCGAATCGAAGTAAAATGATTTTTTCGAAATCACTGGCAGTCGGGAGGGAAGTTTTAAATTTAAATTGAGAAAAGAATCTCCCTAAATAGCAAATTGCTATGACGATTGTAAGACGACTGGAATATTCTCTTTCAAATTTAGCAAATGCGTAAGTCATGATGAAGAGAATTAATGGCATCTGCTAAAATTAGCACCAGCTTTTGGTTATAAAAACTCCGAGGATTTTCATTTTCATCTCACAAAATTCGAAGCTGAGATTTATGCTGAAAAGTTGAGAGTGATTGTTGAGCTGTGAGATTTAATATTTTCAAGATTGAGAGTTGCTGAAAGTGAGAGGGGTGTTGAATTCGATTTTTCAAGAAGCTTGAATTTCTCGAAGAGTTGCGAGGTTGCCGAGATTCGAAATAAAGTTTGAAGTGTAAGCTGCCGAGGTTGAGCATTTTTATTTCTCCAAGTTGCTGAAGGTGAGTATTTAAAGTTGCTGAGATTTAATATTTTGCTGAAAGTTGAAGTGTTTTTCGAAGTTGAGAATTGCTGAAGGCTGAAATCGTTTAATTATGCTGGAAGTCAAAATCGCTTGAGCTTGAAGATTTAAACTCTCTGAAGTTGCTAAATGTTTAGAATCAAATCAGATTTGAAATTGTTGAAACCTTCGAAGTTGCTGATTTATAACTTTCAAAGTGCTGATTGTTGAAACATGCTGATTTGAAATTGTTAAAGCCTTCGAAGTTGCTGATTTATAACTTTCGAAGTGCTGATTTGAGAGCGTTGAAACTTTTCGAAGTTGCTGTTTTATAACTTTCGAAGTGCTGATTTGAAATTATTGAAACTTGATGATTTATAACTTTCAAACTTGCTGATTTAAATTCTTCGAAGTTGATGATTTATAACTTTCGAAGTTGCTGATTTAAAATTGCTGAAAGTTACTAAAACTTGAAACATTTTCCGAAGTTGGGTTTGCTGGAGTTAATTTCTTCCGAAGAGCTGAAAATCCTTTTGGCTGCAAATTGTTGAAGTTCGAAGTGTTAATTCTCGAAGTTTAAATCTATCGAAGTTTGAAGTCGAAGTATAATGCTGAAACTATTAACTTGTATTTACTTTTGCAGCCAACTCCATTCGCCAGCCGTCTCACGTGATTTTTTTATTTTAAAAGTTTGAAGTGTAATATTTGCTTCTTGTTTTGCAGATGGCCGAAGGACAAAAAGCTGATGTTGCTGGAACAAGCAAAGCTGGAGCTAAGGCTAGAAATAACGAAGCTGTCAAAGAGAATTCCTCCAGGTAGGCGATCATCAAGAGTTTGAAGAAATCCTTCATTCCTAAGTCAAAGATTGTGTCGAAGTTTGGGAACTTGACGGACACCAACCTTGGGCCTTTCAACCTCGAGGCTTTCATGCGCAGAATGTATGGGCAAGGTGGCAATCTTCTGACAGAAGCATCGCGCAACATTGTCAAGAGCGGGTTATATGCAGCGGCCGGGTTCCAACCAGCTGTTCGTTGTCCGGAGTTGATCTTGGAGTGCGCAAACTTTTACAACTCGGACGTGTTGATGAGTGTTTTATCATCCACCAAACATCAGAATAAAAATGTCCAAAGACACTCTATCCTCTCTTGAAAAACCACCGCATAGGCGATTCCAAGGTTTCTTTAGTCGGGTCTCGACGTGTGGATAAGCTCAATGGTCGTTGTGATAATGCTGGTAATAAACAAGGGGACTTACGTAGAAAGTCTGCACAAGTTAGGGACTTAGGAAATTTATCTTTGTAGGTTCTCAATTAGGACTTTCAATTGTGGATCTCAAAAAAATGGCAAAAAGAATAGGGTTTAGGAGAGTCTAGTCTAAGCCTAAGAACTCAAGAGACAGTAAGGACTCGGTGAAGAGAAATAAACCACACTTTGTTTCGCCTCCTGCAGGACAACATACGCAAAATGGGTGCAATCTTCAAGGGGTTTGTGAGAATAATTTTCAAACCTCGAATGAGGTTGAAGTTAAGCTTCCACGTTTAAGAGCTCAGGCTAACTTTACAAATCGAATGCAAATCATCCATTCAAAAAAAAGTATGAGCTACACTTCACCATTGAATCAATACGATCAATCTCTCATTCAATTTAACAACTTTTCAAAGCAAATTCTATTTAATCTAACTTTAACTCTAATCTATGGCGGAAGGCAATATGTAACCTCGCTTACTATTCAACAATAAGAAGTGATTCAAGGCAAATCATGCTCAAGAGCTTTTATCATTCAAAATAGTCTCAATGCGACAATATACATAATCTGTCTCCACACAAATGAAAATGAGAGAGCACTAGTTTATATAGAGCTCCAAAAATGAAATGAAGGGCCGAGATTAAAACAAGATCAACGGCCGAGATTATTACAACCAAACCCTAATTAGGGTTTCCCAAATCAACAAGAGTTAATCATCAGAAATCAGTCAGAAAAGTGGCAGTTCCAGCTATAATCTAGGAGATGCGTCCTTATCCATCTGAGTAGCATTGTGCTTGGCGAATCTGGACACTACGGCAATGACCTCGTCCATCGTGACAGGCGGCAGCATGCTGATCCGGAACTCAAGTCCGTCCAACTTCTCAGCACATCTAGCAAAAGTACCTTCCCAACCTGCCTCCTGCTTCTCAAAATCCTTTCGAACGGATGAGAGTCTTGCCACTTTCGCAAAGTCTTGTTTCAAGAAAGGTCCAGTGGTCGAGAAGAAAGTTTCTTGAACTTTATGCTTCAATCTCTCCAACTGCATGTCGTTCTCCCGGATGACTTCATGGTCGAACACTTCTGTAGTTATCATGCAAATCTCCTCCTGGATTTTCTTGACCTGTTCTTCGATTCCAAGCCCATCGACTTTTGCCTTCTCCAAGACTTCCTCTCGTATTGTCACTGCCCAAAACCAGTGATGAAAATCATATGCTGCCCCTGCAGCAATCACCCTTTTATCAACTAACTCCTCTCTCGGAGTACTCTTCAAAATTCTAAGGCTTGGAATAAGCCTTTCCTGCATGTCCGGGATACCTTCCCACGTTTCTGCCATGTCCATTAGTCTAGAAAGAAATGAAGAAGTTCGCCCATAGGCCAGTGCCAACTTTTCTATGAACAATGCCGCCTCTGTGCCTTCACTTGCCATCCAGCCTTGAGCTTCCCTGGCCGTTACCATTCCGTGCTCGACGCCCCTAGTCATCTCCTGTGATTTGAGGAGAGGAGGAACAGTCGCATTGCCCCGATCAAGTGGCTGGGTCAAATGCTGTATGTATTCTTTGAGACGTTCGACCTCCTTCTTATACTCCTTCTTCTTAGCCACTTCCTTTTCTAGTCTCGCCTTGATGGTCGAGACAGAATTATCCAACTCCTCTACTTCTTGACCTTTCGAGGTCGGGCCAAGGTCAACTGTGGTTATAGCATACTCCTGAGGAGTGATCTCGTCCTGTGGCTTGTCCACTGTAGGCACTGCAATGTGCACGGAACGGTCGCCTGCCTCGTTCCTCCGAATGGTGGAGAACTTCTTGGCGGGCTTCTTGACTGCGACCTGTTCTAATCTTGCCAAGAAATCGGCAGTATCATCTTCTTCTTGTTGAGCCTCAGCAGGCACATGAACTTTCATCCTTTCTAACAGCCAGTCTGGAATTGTCGACTATTCAATGCCATCCTCTACTTGAACCTCATTCTCGTTCGGAACATCCATGACTTCCCTGAGAGCGGAAATCATTCCCTCCTCAAAGTCATTGTTTCGAGCTTCTACATCATTGTCTGAACCCAAAATTTCTGTGCCTGTTGGTGACGCAGGCTCTTCATCATCTAGTTGAATAGGCTCTTCATTTACTTCCTGAGCTGCAAGAGGTTCAAGCATTTCCGCCAAGGAGTCGTCTATATTGGTTACAAACTGGTCAACGTTCCTGGATACTGCCGACCGAGAAGGTTCTCCCTTATGCCTCTTGGAACAGGCTCAGCACTTGGCATTATTTCTTTTCTTTTTTCTCCAATCCCGACCAAGTCTTGATGGGATGCACCAGCATTAGAAGAGTATGACTCTGATTCGCTCAATAGGTCATAGGTGAGCGTGATTCCTTTTTGTCTCAGTTCTTGGGTGTGACAATCAACCCACCACTGGGAATACTTAGTTACTGGCCTCATTAGGGTGGCTAGGTCTGCGTGCTCAGGCTCTGACCATTTCACCGGAGGGAGAGGTCTGCTTTCCTCAAAGCGCGGCTGGACATGATTTCCATCATCTTGAAGCTGATCAGGCACTCGGCAGAACTCGATTGTTCTCATAAAATCCAAGGACATTCTGGACCACATCTTCCGCCTGACCTCATACTCATCGGCTGCATTTGCCCAGAAATCCTCCAATTCCTGTCTGTGCTTGTACTTCCTTCCTTCCACCGTCCGAATGTTGTGATGTGGGTCATAGTTGACCCTGGACTTGTATGCCGTGAAAGGGTACCATTGGATTTCTAATCTAGCACTTTCAGCCGCTTGTGCTGATGGACAGTACTCTAGCATGTTCCCGATGAAGAATGGGAATGTGACGGACGCCTTCTTGGTCGGCCTCTGAATACTCTGATACTCTTCTAACTGTCTCAAAACCTCAAGCAATATCATCCGATCAGTCGGATAGATAGGCAATTTATAGGGATTTCCAGTAAATCCCTGGATCCTGATATATGTAAATTTAGGGAACTGGATGAACCAAGACCCATATTTGCTGATAAGACTTTTCGCTTCATGGCTCAGCCTTTGGTGCACTCCTCCTTGAAGCTTTCTGGTAATGTGCATTAGGAATGCATCATGTACCCTCCTGAAGTGAGTCTTCTCCTTCAACTGGAGCTGAGGATAGCAGTCGTAAGGCCTAAGCTCGTTCTCCCCATTGCCAATTCTGCCCTTGCAGATCAACCCTGGATATTTGTATGACCTGGCCAACAGGTATACCACATATGAACTCATGTGAAAAGACTTGGTCTTTTCAAGGTTGATCAGCTGCTCATGGAGGTTGTCACTTATCATCCGTGACCAATTGAACATTTTGACTCCAGAGGTGACCTCGTCGATAAAATAATACATCCAACTCTCAAAGAAGGCGCCCTGCGGGTTGCCAGCTATTCTGTTCAGCATCAGCACAATATCCCCAAAATCTTCCTTGAAGTCCGTGCGGCGAGGCCTCTTGGGCAACTTCTTGATTGATGGCTTTGGCTTGTCCATCCAAACCTTGTTGACTGTTGTGGCACATAGATCTGGCTGACTATCATATAGCATTTTGGCTTCTTCTTTGGTCTTATAGACCGTTCTTGAATGCTCTGGAATGCCGAAGGTCTCCTGAATTGATACTTCGTTCAAGTGTGCCAAGATCCTTCCGTCAGGGGCGATAATCTGTCTTTTCTGGGCATCATAATGGCGAGCACATTCCACCATTAACTCAGCACAATCCATTGCCGGAGGGAATCCAGCTGCTTGGAATATCCCGTTTCCGACCATCCTTCTGGCTATTGCTGTGGGAAGTCCCTTCTGACCGTATACTCTTTTCTTGAATTCGTCAAAATCCACATGTCCGAGGTCAGTATCCACGACATTCTTCCACTTTGAGATGACTTTAGTCTCCTTCTGAGCACCCTTGTTGGCGAACTTCATTTTCAGCTTCCTGGATAATCCGCCTTCCGTGTCCGTCAACCTGCAGTCATAAAATTAACATTAATATAAAGACCTTTAAAATAGTTTAAACCTCGTGCCTTGGATTCGAAAAATTGACTTTCAGCTGTTCAAACAATTAATTTGCTGCGAAAAAGCAAGCTGAAAGTGACTTGAATGAATTTGAAAATCTTGCCGGAACTTCGTCAAGATGAAAGGGCATAAAAAGATAGCAAATTTAATTGACCAATTACCAAACCTCAGAGAAGGATCGTTAAATGCAAATCAGATTTAAAAATCTGATTTTTTTGAAAAGTGCGCCCCTCTTCAAGAAGAATTCAGCTTTGAATAAATATCCTTTTCTTTTCCCGCGAAAAATTCCTCAGCATAACACTGCTTTTCTCTCTGAGAAAATTCGACTTTGCTTATGGACGAATTAATTGCCTGATAATTTCGAGAAAGAATAAATTTCTCTTCAGCTGTGTGTGAAAAATGAGTTGCTGAAACTCATTATAATGCTGAGAGATTGAATTCGATTTAGCAACTGCCATAATCTTTCTCGATCTCGATTTGTTTTCATTTTCCAAACAGGCAACTTTCCTTTTATCTTCCGACAAGGATCAGTCTCGAACTTATCCAGACAAATCTTACTGATCTTCAAAAATTCGATTTTTTTATTTAATGTTTATTTTTTTGATTTTTCAACTTTTTAAATAAAACATTAAATAATTAAATCCATGGTGAATTTAATTTTCTTCTTGCCGGATTTCATCTCCGCCTGGCGTGCTTTACTTTCGTCCGATTCGTGTCTGGCAATTTCGATTTTGTCCAAGGCATTTTTAATTTCCAAATAGTTGAAAATTAATTATTAAAATATTAAAATATTTTAATTAATTCCAACCCGTTCGTTTTGGACCCATGACTATTTCAATTTTTCTTCCAATTTTCTTGGCTAAGAGTTTATTTTCCGATTTCATCCTCAATTTCGTCTAGCCAAACCAAATCTTAAGCCATTCCGTCGAAAATTTCATTGCCAGATCCCTATTTTTCTTTGCCGAGGCGAGATTTTAAGCTTATTTTGCTCTGCCAAAGTCAAATATTTCCTTGCTCAGTCGAATTTTTCTAGGCAATATCCTTGTCTGAATGACTTCGTTAGGCGATTTTCCTTGACGTCTGACATATTCTTCATCCTTCTGGCCAAGGACGATCCTTCCTTTCCCTTTGCCTCGCGCATTTTCCTTGGGTCAAAGTTGACAATTTCTCGACATTTTCTCCATACTTAAGCAAATTTTACCTCTTTTCCTCATCGTGCTAGGCACATTCCGTTTTATTCTTTGCCATATCCTGATAATCTTTAGCACATGTCCTTTCAATCTTGGCATTTGTCCTCTCGAAAGTGTCACAATACTTGGCCACCGTCTTCATTTTTCATCCTTTTATCCTCTGTACTTAGGCAAATATTCGAACTTTTTCTTTGGATTTGGCCTTGACACTTAGCCAAAAATCTTAGCATCTTATCATCTTGGGCGGACTTTGTAGACATTTTGGACGAAGATCATGGATGTCCTTGGCACCTTGCTAACTCTTCCAAGTGCATGGTGGACATCTCTTAAGTCTTTGGGATGAGCATCTTGGACGTCCCTCTTTTCTAGGGCGAATTTCCTTGACATTTTAGCATTTGTTCATCCTTTGGAAAGGATTTTCCACCCCTTAGCATATTTCGAAATTTCCCTCTTGGTAGGCATCAACACTTAATGAAATTTTAATTTTCCTCTACTTTGCATGCTTAGGCGGACTTTCCATGACCTACAGCCAAGTCCCACCTTTCAAGGGCGGACTTCATTAGCATTTTGGACGTCCTTCTTGCATATGGCGGACTTCAAAACCTTTTTGGATGAGCATTTCAGTGGATGGCGGACTTCCAAGGAGTCTAGGATGAGGATGGCGGACTTTGAAGGTCCTTAGGATATCCTCCCTGGCAGATGGCGGACTTTGAGACTTCTTAGCACATGCAGAGCGGACTTTAGATGGTCCAAGGATGTCTTCAAGATGCAAGGGCGGACTTTGAAGGCTTATAGGATATCCCCCCTTGGCAGATGGCGGACTTCAAAGGTTGCATGGACAGGGATGGCGGACTTTAAGACCCCTTTGGCACTTCCCTCAAGCACATGGCGGACTTCATGAGATGCAAGGATGTTGCTTCAAGGTGCAGGGATATGCCTCCCAAGTGCTGGGCGGACTTCATGACTTCTTTGGACATCCTTTTATCCTTCCTTCCATGGCGAATTCTCCAGATTTGAACAGATTTCTCACAAACTTCACCATTTAAGAACTGATTTTCATGATTTCATCTTCAGATCTGATTGATCTTGAACTGGTTTTGACTGGTTTTTCCAGATTTTTGAACGTTTTCAGTCTGATTTTCATGCTTTTTACTTGTTTTTTCCAGATTTTTCGAAAAATTTTCAAAATTTTCAATTCGATTTTCTGAGAGTTCTATTGAGTTTTTCGAACTTCTGAGTGCGTTTTCAGAACTCGGGACCCTTCTAAAATAGAAACTTTCCAAAAATAGAAACTTTCTAAAAATAGAAAAAGCAACCCTAAAAAATAGGGAACCTCGTTTGGTCCAAAAATGCCAAAAATGAAAAATCGAAAAAGCAACTTTTCCTAAAAAAAAGGAAGTGTCAGAATTGGCCGAATTTACAGTCGATCTTCGTCTCTTGGGCCTTCTGAGCGCTTCCATGACATCTACGCATTGATTCAAGCATGAATTACTGACTCGGCTCGGGTGACTCTCGGCAAACTGACCTGAAACTCTTGGCGAAGTGATCTCATGTAACCGTTGCAAGGAGACAGAACCCTAAAAACTAGCAGGCAACTGGGGGTCCCCATCAGCGATGGGGCGATGTGTGAAAAAGGTCACAACAGGACGATCGGACTATTGTTTCTCCGGATGGTATGATATTGGCCAACTTTGCACTTGACGCAATTGGCGAGGCGTTTGGGATCCTGGCTACAGACAAAATGTTATATAAATCCAAGGAAAAGGCTGACAAGATGTATGCCACGTCTTTCGAGAAGTGCATGAAGAGGATCAACACCACTTGGATGCGAAATCCAAAGCCTCCTGCTGCCAGGTTGCCAAAGCATATAATTTCAGAAGAGCTGAAATAGGAGTACTGCGATATAATTATGTTGCTCAGCAGGGTTAACAGCAGCCCGTAGTCATTTGTGTTCGAGCCATGGATGTTCTTTTGCATTAGTGTGGTGCTCGAAGGAAAAGTGCAAGTAAATTGGGCTCAGATGATCAGCGATAATATCAATGAGCAGTTTCAGAATTTGAAGAGAACGAGAACATTCTACATGAGCTCGTATGTTATTTACATGCTTGCTAGGATGACAAAATACAGAGGGTTGGCATACCAAGAACCAATTGGCTGTGGTTTTAATCAGTTCAAGATTCACGAATCTTGTAGACAATTGCATCTCACACACACAGCTGACTTCAAGAGAGTAAATGATGCTTTCACCATGTATATCACAAGGACCCTTTAGCGGAGGTTGCAACAAAGAATATCTGAAGAGGCACAGATGTTAATAGAAGAGTATGGGTTTTGGTTCGTCCAATTCCCGAAGTTTACTTATTTAAGGCTGTCGGGGTACGACTCGTACGTCTACAAACTACCGAGGTACCCAACAAACAGGATGATACTACTTGAGCTGTCTAGGCAACTGGTAGCCTACGACAATCATAAGGAGAAAGAAGAAGGGAGGCTTGCACTTTCCCATTGTGTTGGGAAACTCACTTGAAGAATGCCCTACTTTGCAGGCAGCCAAGGAGGCTGAAGATGAATTAAAGTTCTATAAGTTGACTCTTCATACCAGCCGGCAGGATTTTGATCCTCGGGGAAAGATCGAAACAGTTCAGGGTGAGGAATACAAACACAGAGCTCACTTGGAGGATTTTTGGGCGAACGCTGGAGACGAGGCTGAGATTAGGAAAATAATGTTTTCGAGGTTGCCTCTCAAACTAATCAGAGAATGTGAAGTGGTCCAAGTGCCGGATCAAGTCGAAGAGGATACCAGGTTTATTCATCCAGATTATGAATCTATAAAGAACACGCCGATTCCACCACTAGATTGGGCTGAGCCGGAGATTACGGATTTAGACACTTTGTCTATTCCCGTCTTGACTTTCACAAGGGCTTGGGTAGAGGAGCGCGTTCACAGATTAAGGAGAAGGTCGGTTGCCCTCACATACGACCTCATGGGTGATAAAAGGCCACCAGTGTTGGCGAAAAGGAAGAAACAAATTGCCCGAGCTGTGGAGCCACCACAGCAGGAAGAGCCAGTTCAGCCGGAACCTCAGGGATCGGAGGACACATCATCCACTCAGTTGGTGACCCATTCCTCCAGCGTGCGCGAAGTCTCACTGTTTGTAGATCAAAGGGCTCAAAGGAATGAAGAACCAGAGGTTGGAGAGGTTAACCAACCAATGCCGAGAGAGTTGGATACTCAAAGTGCTAACGTCCCTGAAGGTGCCAATAAGCTAGATGAAGGGGAGGAAACGGAAACAGACACCCACTTTGATTATGCCTTCAAAGAGGAGGATGTCATAGAGTCAAGGGTTGGAGTTCATGAGGAGAGTGATCAAAACGTTGAAATAATTGAGCCTCAACAAAATACTGCTCGAGAGGAGGTTCGGGAAGTGGAAGCAACTGAAGAGCAGCCCCTTATTAGTTACGACATTCAGCGCAATTGGCTCTCACAGGCAATAAGGAGGGATCAAGACGATGATGCTGACCTGGGAGTTGAAATGGAGGAGCTTCTAAACAGAACAAGTAAGTCGCCTAAAAGGAAGAGAGCAAGGAAGTATACGAAGATGGAGACTAATGAGGCCGGTTCACGCAGCCTCCATATTGCTGTTCCAAGGGAGGATCATGATTTAAGTGACGCTATGCCAGAAAATTACACGGTCACCACAATTGAACTCGAACGTCCTTCCGGAGTGCAAGTGGTTGAGGACGCTGAAAGTTCATTCCAAGCGTTGAAGGACAGGTTGGTAAAAAAGGAAGGGAAGTATAAAAGGTTGAAAAAGGAGCACAAGGCATTGGTCCAATATGTGCAACATCTAGCACATCCAGTTGCTCAAGAGAATCCAGTGGTAGAGCCTCCGCCTGAGCTACCACGAGAGCCAATCAGTGGGCTTGAGGAGATGAAGAGAGCTATACGAGAGGGAGACAAGTGGATAAGCGGTGTCCGTGCTGAAGCAGAAAAGTTCATGGCCGATCTTGTCTCATCATTTCAGAATGCATCTGGTATCCTTTCACGCCTAGATGATGTCGAGCAAGCTTGGGGAGACACCCATATTTTTCAGGACAAAACTATTCCCTTCCTTGCTGTTTTGATGCGTGTGCCCACGCAAACTTTGGTGAATGAAGGAGTAATCCAGGAAGGCGACAGGTATGATTTTCGTGGGTGGCATTCAACAGCATTCACTGGAAAGAGCTTCTTTGACACGGCAGCTATGGAGTCCTCCAGGATCAAGAAAGCAATGAGGAATATTCACGAGGGTATCCTCAACACGTTGGATGCGTTGTTCGCAAGGAGGCTAACTCATGAGGAGGTAGAGGTGGAAGGGTTAAAGGAAAGATTGCAGCCTTTCTTTTCTGAGATGAGGACGTTTTCCCAGCTTGACTTTGAAAACATCTCTACGTTTTCAACAATTATTCAGAGTACACAGGATTCTATTGAGGCTTGGGGAAAATCTTGTGAAAAACATGAGAAGATGGTGGCTATCCTGGAATATCAGCTTAATCTTACTCCAACAATTTCTGAGGAAGAGGTCGATGAGGTGCTGGCCCGATTCGTAGCATACGCGGTCAGAGAGAAGAGCAAGGGAATCCGAGTCATGGACGAGAATCTTCTAGAAGGGTAGCGGGCATTAATTGCTCATAGTGGTCAAGGAGGAATCTGCTATTTTTGGGATCATTTATGACACCACTCCACCTTCTGGCGGTTTTTAGGGAAAAACTTGTCTAGGGCTGAGGTGGCTCGATCTGAGCCCTCCATTGTAATTCGATCTGGACCGTCCGTTGAGATTGGCCAGCTATATAAGGGGGAGTCCCCCCCTCATTTGTAATAGTTAGAATCAGAAATAGTCAGCATAGTGGATTTTGGAGCAGAATAAAGAGTAGATATTTTTGAGTTAGAGTAGTTTTCATTGCATTGTTTGAAGAAGGGGAATTCTCCCTTTGAGAATTTTTGTAAGAGATTGTCACAAAGGCTAATCATAATAAAGCATTTCATTGATGGTGAATTCAAACTTTGTTGTGAGTAGTTGTGAGGTTTCTTCTTCCTTTGACTTCAACTAGGACTTAATTTCATGCTAATAATTAGATATGGATGCTTATGTTTGATGTAAGTGAGCTTCTTTGATCCATACCACTAACAATCTTACTGATGGTAAGTTTGTCTTGCGTGGTCAACTAGAACACTTTGTACTTAACTTCAATCAAGATTCATGTGTAGTTATGCATCGTTGCGATGGTACTTGCATTATTGAATTGTGATTTGAACACCCTTTTTACCCTTTGAAGATTGCACTAACTTTGTTGAAGCTGTCCAATAGGAGGCTAGACAACGTTTGTTTGAAGTTCATTGAAATTGAGCATAACACCCTTTGCATTTAGGTTAGAATTTAGAAATCTCTGCAGCCATTCAATTCCGCACATTTTGGTTAGCTTTAGGAAACTCGTACTTCAAAGCCAAATCATTCGCACAAAATCCCTTTCAAAATATATATCTGTTGTTTACTGCAAGTATTTTGAACAATTGCGTAAGTCCCCTCGTAAGAACACAGCAAAATCACATCGAGCCAACTGAGTCTATTTGCATTAAAGGAACCTTGGAGTTGAAAGCATGATCTTACTTGCAATCTTAGCATGCTGAATACTTTTCTCAAGAGAGGATAGGGTATCCGTTGGGAAACTTTATTCTGTGTTGGTGCGGTCGCAAAAACCACGTCAACATGTGGTCAACTGGAATATCGTGTACTTAACTTCGATCATGATTTGTATGTTTATATGTGTCGTTGTGATGGTATTTTCATGCTAAGTTGTGATCTGAACACCTTGAGCTACTCCTCTGAAGATTGCACCAGTTCTGTGGAAGCTGTCCGAAGGGAGGCAAAGCGGAGCCTAGTTGAAGTTTGCGAGAGTTGTTTGGCATGTCCCACGCCTTAGAGTAGAGTAGTACCTTCTTAGGCCTTGCAACCATTTACATTCAGTACTTTCTGGTTAGTTTAGGAAACAAGAGCTTTATAGACAAACCTTTCGAGAATTCAAATTCCTTTCTCCGCTGTTGAACAATTTTGTAAGTCCCCTTGAAATACCAGCAAATCACATCGAGCCAACTGACACTATCCACCGCATGAAGGAACCTTGGAGTTGAATGCATGATCTTTCTAGCAATCTTAGCATACAGGGGATTTTGTTCAAGAGAGGATAGAGTCGCCGTTGGTAACTTGTGTTGGTGCGGTCACAAAAACACGTCAACAAAACCCTTTCAAAAAGAATGGACCAAAAAGACAAGCATGAATGAAGAGACGAAGAATGACCTACAAAGAAAGAAACCATGTTTTTCATGTAACTGTTGTGACCTTTTCACACATCGCCCCATTCAAAATGGGGACCCCCTAATTTTTGCTCCATTCTGGTCTTTTGGCTTGGGTTTTTCTCTTTCTCTCTCTCTGTGTCTCTTTTCCGACGTCTGCCTTCCGAGGATTGTGCCCGTCTCTGAGCTTAAGCGTAAAACTGACCAAGTCTGAAAATTAGGGTTTCATCTTTCCCGGTCAATCCAAGGTCGAACAAAGTGAACGAATTGAAAATTGAGATTAACATTGATGTCAGCATGTTTCCAGCAGGCTCTCAGCAAGTTTTCATCTAATTCCGAGGAACTTAATATTTTTAGTAAGTGTGAAATTACAGGCAATCCGTCAGCATTTTTGAGATTCCGACAATCACACGACATTCATAGCACATTAGGCTACTTGCGTGCTAAATTTGAGCGAAAACAGACAACTTTCTATTTTTTTTAGCAGTCCAGCTTCCGGGACAAATTTCAGGGTTCAGATGCAGAGTTTTTCTTTGCATGTCTGGATATTCCTTCTGGGTTTTCGAGACCTTCGCAACGATGTAACATGCAAAGCGGGACGACAACTTTCAGAATTCAGCCCTCCGAGGCTATTTTTAGGGTTTGCATGTCAGGGTTTCTTTTGCATGTCGGATGATTCCTGATGGGTTTTTCAAGAGCTTCGCGATGGTGTGACATGCAAATGAAGATAACCACTCAGTAAGGAACTTACTATTTTTAGCAGGTGCGTCCCGGCAGCCGCTTCCCAGCAGTTCAAAATCACGAGCTAATCGCAATGCAGCAGAAACGAAGGCAAACAGAGATCATTTGATACGCATGCAGAGAAAATTAGGGTTTCCAGCTTCAGAGCCTGAAAAGAGGGGTAAAAAATTAGAATTTTTGAAAACCGGTGTAAACCATCGCGATCAGCATCCTTCAGGCTATCTGCTGGTAAAACTTGAAGTGAAACGGAGCACTTACTATTTATAGTAAGTCAATTTGGAAACATGCTAAAAATAGCAAGTCAGGTGCATGCGCTGATGTCAGTAGTCAGGTCACGTGGTGAGGAGCGCCTCTTCAAAATTTCAAGTCAATCGGAGCAGTAGAGCTATCAGAAACGAGCAGTTACTATTTATAGTAAACCACCTTCAGAAATGGGCTAAAAATAGCAGGGTGACTAAAAATGGCAGTGTCGACAGGACAATAAGGTCATGAGGATGCAGTGTTCAAAATTTCAAGCCGTTCTGAACTTCAGAGATGCAAAATCAGAGGGCTTATTATAAATAGCAGGGCATGAAATACTGGTGAAAAACGAGAAAAATTCTAAGTCTGGAACTTCATCCAGTAGACATGGCAAAATGCGCCCAGTTGATGGAGGCATGAAAGAATTCTAAGTATGAAGCTCGTCCTTCACCTAGGCCAAAATGCGCCCAAGGGAGAAGTGGGTCAACAAGTCAACAATTCTTATCCTTCAGCTACATGAAAATGCGCCCAAAACAAAGCATGTGAAGACGAAAAAGTAAAGTTGAAGAGTCATCCTCCTTGCATGCCTAAATGCGCCCAAATTGAAGGTGTAAAAGGTGAAGATAAGGTGGTAAATAAGGTGAAAGGTAAGTGAATACTTCAAGGCGTGGTAGAGGAAGGGTGAGTGCCAAGAGTGATTTTGAATTCCCTCCTCAAGTGTTAAATGCGCCAAGGGTGGTGAGTGCTAAAGAGTGTTGAAAATATTTCCCTAGGCGTGGCAATATTCTCTTCAAATGCTACTTGCGCCCAAGGTGGTAAGTGTTAGAGATTTTTTTCTAAGGCTTGTGAGGTGGTGGAAATAAATTGCTAAGGCATGATTTTTCCCCAGTGTGCTATGCGCCTTAAGTATGAAATAAAGTATAAGATGAGTGATGGGAATTTTTCTAAGGCGTTGGGATATTTTCCTAGTGTGGAGTAAAATGCAAGTGGTGAGTGAGAAATAAAAGTGTGCTAGGCATGAATAAAAAATTTCTAAATGAAGTTGATAAAATTTCCACCACTGACGGATGAACCAAAATTATCTAAGGCAAATTCTCAAAGTGCAAGATGATTTAAAAGTTTCTAAGGCAAAAATATTTCCTCCCTTAGAAAATACGCCTGGAGCTCAAGGTGGTGAAATTTTTCTTCTCAGAGCACTGGCAAATTTTCTCAGTGGTGAAGTCAGAGAATGATGATAATGCAGGATGAACTCAAATTTCTCAAGTTGGAGCAACACAGATGATCACAGGCGAAGGATGGATTTGATTCAATGAAATAATATTTTCTAAGGTTCAAAATTTTAAAAATTAAATGAACCCGTTCGTTGGGTACCCAAGGATTCGAAGCGTTCGGAAGAAAATTCTCTTCTGGGTACTGAACATTTGTGATGGTAGATGGATTTCTATGTCTTCCGCACTTCGCCAACGCTTTTTCAGTGAAGAATTTAATGAGTGCTCAAATTGTGAATTTTCCTAAGGGAAAATTTAAAATTCTCTAAGGCAAGATGAATAAAATGTGTTTTCCAAAATGAATTTCTCCGAATGATGAATTCGAAATGACCTGCCTAGATGATTTTGATTGAATTCTTCGATGATGAATTTTTCCAGAGCTGAGGGAGTTAAATTCGAATTCAAGTGACAGAGTTCCGGCTGGTGGATTAAAAAGATGAATTTAAATTAAATTTTTCGAAAACAAATTCAAAAGATGCCAGTCAAAGTTGAACTTCTAGAAGAATAAGATTCCTGACGTCGAGAGACAAGTGTCAGAAATACTAGAGAGGGAAAATTCGAATTCTTGAAGTGGAGTAGTGGAAGTTTAATTCACTGGCTAAAATTGGCTCCTTCTAGAATTCGATTTTGAGCTATAAAATGAAGAAGTTTCTCACTTATTTTTCACAGCTGGGGAAGTCGAATTTTCTCTAAGTGAAGATTGTTGCTAAGAATTGCTGAAGCTTGAAGAGTTCAAAATTTTTGCTAAGTCAAAGAGTTGCTGAGTTGAAGGCGTTGAAAACTTGCTATTGCTGGAGTTCGAATTTGCTGAGGGACGCCTTGAGTGCAAGAGTTGAAAGTTCGAAATATTGCTGAAATCAAGAGGGGCGCACTTGCTGGTTGCTGATTGAAACTTGAAGTTGCTGATGCCAAGAGGGATGCCTTGAAGTGAAGGTATTTCAAATTGTCTAAAAGGTGCAAACTTGTTGAAAGAAGTATTCAAAGTTGCTGAGAGTTTTAAAGTGCGAACTTGTTGATTGATGGTTGCTGGTATGAAATACGAATTTATAGAAGTTCAACTTGCAGATTGGAGTTGCTGAAGAGTAGTGAAGTCACTGAAGTCTACTTAGAAACCTTTTCTAAGTGTTGAAGTTCGATTTTATTGGAGAAGAAGCTGAGGTTTGCAAATAAGAAAAGTTATTGCAGCTTCTTGAAGTCGACTGCAGCCCCTACACAATGTCTTATTTTATTTTATAAATTAATTGGCTAATGAATATTTATCGTTTGCAGATGGCTGAGGCAAGGGCGACTGGCAAAGACAATGGTGCATCTAGGCAGGCCGTGATTAAGAAGCTGAGTAAAACATTCATGCCAGAATCGAAGTTCATTTCAAAGTTGGGCAAGCTGACAGACACCAACTTGGGCTCCGTCAACCTGGAGACCTTCAAGAACAGGATGTTAGGGATTGGAAGTCATCGGCCTTCGACTACTTCACACAATATTGTTTGAAGTGGGTTATACGCAGCTACTGGTTTCCCGCCAGCCATTCAATGCTCGGAGCTGATGATGGAGTGCGCCAATTACTATGAGAAGGATCATCGGTCAATCATGTCACCAGATGGCCAAGTGCTAGCCAATCTTACTCCAGCAGCCATTGGTGAAGCTTTCGGGATCCCGGTGCACAGGAACATGGTTTACAAATCCAGAGAGCGAGCTGAGCAAATGTATGCTTCTGCATTCGAGAGATGCACGGAGACGATTAACACTCATTGGATGAGCACTCCCAAGCCTTCTCGTACAAAGTTGCCGAAGCAGATCATAGCGGAGGACTTGAAGCAAGAATACTGTGACCTCATTATGATGCTGAGCAGGGTTGGTGGTTGTGCACAGTCATTTATTTTCGAGCCTTGGATGTTTTACTACATCAACCTCGTGCTAGAATGGAAAGATTATGTCAATTGGGCGGGAATGATGTTGATAATTTGCATGGCGGCTCACGGAACTGAGAAGAAGGCTTATTTTATGAGCTCGCATCATTTATATGTTGTACGTATGTGAGAAATCCTGGAGGGATCTCTTACAAAGACACAGCCGGTTGTGTAGCTCTCACGGTTCAAGATCTATGGCCTTGTCCTTGATTGCATTTGGCGAGCACAACTCACTACAAGCGTGTCAACGATGCCTTCACCATGCATATCACGAGATTGCTTCAGGAGCGGTTACATCACAGAATCTCGAGGGAGGCCCAAGAATTGATTGAAAGGTATGGGTGCTGGTTTATACAGTTTCCAAGGTTTTCTTACATAAGGCTGCAAGGTTTTTCATCGTACCCATATAGGTTGCCTAAGTACCCAACCGATAGAATATTGATGCTAGAGATATCTAGGCAATTGCTCGCCTATGATAAGATTCAGAAGAAAAAGAAGAAGGGAGGAATTGAATTCCCAATTGTCATGGGCAACTCGGATGAGGTGTGTCCCTCAATACAGGCAGCCAGAGAAGCCGAGAGCGAGCTTCAATTTTATCATTTCTCATATCACACTAGCCGACAGCACTATGATCCACATCACAACATCAAATGGGTACTGTCAGAAGAATTTAAACATAAGGCAAATATTGAGGATTATTGGGCTGATGCAGCAGATGAGATTGAAGTCAGGAAAAGAATGTTCTCTCGGTTGCCAATTACTTTGATCAGGGAGTGTGAAGTTGTTCCAGTTGCAGACCAGGTCAATGAGGATATGGACGTTGTCCATCTTGATTATGCAACAGTGAGAGATACTCTACTTCCACTCCCAGATTGGTCAGAACCAGAGGTGGCTGACTTGGATACACTTTCTATCCCGGTCCTAACATTTACTAGAGCATGGGTTGATAGACGTGTAAACAAGTTGAAGAGTAGGTCAATTGCTTTGACTTACAATTTGATGGGAGATCACAGGACACCCACCACAGGCAGAAAGAAACAAATCACACGAGGTCCAGAGTCCAAAAGGAAAGAGCTAGTTCGACAGGAGCCTGTTCAGCTGGAACCTCCACGAGTTGCAGTTGCATCACCCACGCCATTGGAGACACGTTCTCCAAGTATACAGGAGGTTTCCTTGTTTGCTGATCAGAGGAATGTGTTGAATCGGGTGCAAGTAGTACAGGATAATAATCAGCCTCCACGGAGAGAGTCGGTTGGCCAAAGCGTCAATGCACCTATTAGGGTTGATCAGCAGGATGATGAGGGGACTATTACTGACCCTCAGTTTCAGCAGGAGTTAGAGGCGGCTTTGAATGATGATGATGATATAGTTTTAGGAGACACTCAGCCACTTGAGGACGATGAGCCTCGCCAGAATGATGTAGAGGTTGAGCAGGTTCGAGAAGTAGAGGCACAAAACAACGGCCATGATGCCTGTCGATGTGCGTTGAAGCCTTAGGATAGAATGAAGAAGCCCGGCGGAAGCGATCAATGATTGAGATGGAAGATTCTTGAACAAAGTCAGTGCACCTCCACGGAAGAAAAGCAAAGAAAGTTTTGAAGAAATCTCCCTTTGAAGGATGGCTCTCGCACTCTTCCGATGCGTGCCTCTCAAGTTGATTGTGACCTTGAAATGAAGCGGTGCACGAGGTGTAGTCAGGCTTTTGGACTTAGGGCCTTGCTGGCGCCTGAGGTGTAGAGGAGTGTGATAACTCCTGCCTGCGCCCTCAAAGATAGGAATTTATTCAAGAAGGAAGGAAAGTGCAAAGATTGAAGAACACAAGGCCTTGATTGGATATGTCTGGCCGATTGTCACCGTTCTTGAGGAAATTTATTGATAGAGCCTCGGCGAGAGATACCTAGAAATTAATGGGTGGCTTGATGGAGTTAGGAAAAATATACGGGGAGTTTACGTCTTTGAGCGGGGAAGAAAGTTTATAAGGAGGACCTTGCTTTTGCTTTTCAACAGGCTTCTAGTATTTTGGCACGGATGGAGGCAGTTGATCAGGCTTGGGGTGATGCTTCTGTCTATCAGGGCAAAGTAATTCAGCGTCTTGAGGCATTGAGGCATGTT